>CM035412.1:195913830-196178830 GCA_020310875.1 Ceratopteris richardii
ACAATACTCCAACTGCATATGACAAATATGTTGGTGCATGACAATCATCAATTGAAGAATTATGGAGGAATGAAGTCAAGGAGTCAAGAAGAAAACAAAGTCAGATGGTGAAGGAAGGACATATTCAGAAAATCCAAGACATGAACACATATGTACATTAGCTGACTTATACCTTTGCTTAGTCATACACTTGTATATATTCATCTATAAATATGTTGGAAAAGGTCGGGCAAATAGAGCAGAAGAAGATTTGAGAATAGGGAGAGGAAATTAGTGTCATTAGACACATGAAAGTGAGTGATTATTCATTCTCACTTAGATGTAAGTTTTCTGAGAAATCGAGAAATTTTGCGCCCGATATTTTGCTGTCTGCTCCTTCTGTGTTTATCTTTTGAGAATCCTTCTGCACGTGTCTAAGTCCATAGCTAATCTATCTATGGCTAGAATTTGAGAGGTTAATTGTAATCAGGCTGAGAGAATTTTGATTAGGAACATTCATATGTAAGAATGTTTTAAGAGTCGTAAAATCTGGCGCACATTTCATCTTCAATGAAATGATCATTGCTCAGTCCACAGTGTAAAGTTTTACCAAATGAGGGCTTAAAATATAAGTTGGAAGGTAAGCCATCTATGGCTAAAAGATCTTGATCAAACGGGTTCAGAGTTGGGAGAACCAGTGCTAAGAAATTGCAGGTGTCAAAGTCGCCATTGCAGAGAAGCACTTTCAGACATAGGTAAAGTGTTTCACACATTTCTCAGTGTATACTTAATCTTTTTGAGAGATTTAACTTGGCAAAGTTGCGCAACCTTAAGGCGAAGTGTTGTGCAAAGTTTTATCAAAAACTTTACAGGATTGATTAGTCAATGAGTGACTAATCTGCAGCAGACTTTTCTGAAGAAACTGAATTCTTCAGAATAATCAATTTCCTGATAATTTGGTGAAGATTCTCTAAATTAGGTGGAGTCTAAAGTTGATCTTGATATAGAGGTGATCTAAATTCAAGGTCAATTTGTTCTTTTGGAGATTAACACTCTCCATCAGTGGTATCAGAGCAGGTTGTGTCAAATTGAGAAGAAGAAGACTCCGACTATTGCAGAAGTACAAATCTTTACATTTGAAGGTGCAGAAGGGTAAAGGTTGAAGAAAGATTGAAGGAAGACATACAAAGAGCATCAAAAGGATCAGAAGGAGCAACATTCGAAGTAAAGGTACATTTATTATCTGTAAAGGTTAAAGATTTGAAGCTACAGGTGAAGTAAAGATGGGAGATAGTCTCCAAATTGAAAAGTTGGATAGAGAGAACTATCCTGCATGGTCTATGAGGATGGAAGCTCACCTTATGAGCAAAGATCTGATAGGATACATCACAGGAGATGAAGAAAAGCCAGAATTCAGAGATCCTAGTGTTCCAACTAGGAGGAGCTTGCAGATTTGAAGAATTGGATGAAGAAGGATGCTCAAGCAAGAAGCATCATCTACATGGCAGTCAATGACTATTTGCTTCCTCACATTAGAGGACTTGAGAGTGCTTGTGACATTTGGAATGCTTTGGAAGAGCATTTCCAAAATACAACCAAATCAAGGAAGGCTTCACTATGGGCAGAATTTACTACCTTCAAGAAGAAGGCTTCACAATCAATCTCTGATTATGTGACAAAGATGAAGGACATTGCAGATTCTTTAGGTGCAGTTGATGAAGATATTGAAGAAGACAAATTGGTAAGACAAATACTTACAGGGCTAAGAGGAGATGAGAAGTGGAAGCCTTTCATTTTATCTACAGAACTTTCATTAGATCACTTTACTCCTGATTTGAATCAATTGTTAGGTCATATGCTAACTTTTGAGAATGATGTCAAAGGAGATGTTGATAAGAGTGCAGGTCATGCAATGTACTCTAAAGACAAGAAGAAAGCTAACAAAGGGAAGCAACAATCAAGTGAAGAAGAAGGTACATCAAACCAAGCAAACTTCATAAGAGGAAGAGGAAATGGCAGAAGTAGAGGAAGAGGCAGAAACAACAAAGATAATGCAAGAGCTTGTTGGATATGTGGTAAGACCAATCATCTATCTCATGATTGTTGGCACAATAATCAAAACAATGGTAATTATCAGAACTTTAATCAAAGAGCAAGAGGTGGTAGATTTCAGAGAGGAAATTTCAGAGGTAGAGGTGGTAGGAATTCTTTTGGAAGAGGTGGTGGAAGAAACTTCCAAAATCAATCCTATAATAACACTTACTACAACTATGCATCAGATCAAAAGGAGGATTCGACTCTCATTATGAATACATGTGAAACCTCACATGAGGACATGAGAGTGTTCTATATTGATTCAGGATGTAGTAATCATTTAAGTGGAAATATTGCTTTGATGACTGACCTAGATCATAATGCAATTAATCATACAGTTCAGACAGGTGATAATACAAAGCATAAGGTAAAGTCAATTGGTTCAGTCAAGGCTAAGGATGGGAGCACTCTTCTGAGTAAGGTACTTTATGTTCCCACAATTCCAAAGAATTTGATCAGTGTAGGTCAAATTGTGGAAAAAGGTTATGAGGTAAGGTTTACCAATGATGGAGTTTATGTTGAAGACCCTAGTCAAGGGTATAAACAAGTTATTGCAGGAAAGAAAGAAGGAAGGCTTTTCACATTGAAGGTACAAGGAAATGTTGGACATGCTATGTTCACATATGGAGAGCAGAAGGTGTCAGAATTGGATCTTTGGCACAAAAGACTTGGACACTTTAATGAAAGAGGTATCAAAGAAATGATTAACAATGATTCAGTGCTTGGAATGCCTAACATTGCAGGTCAACACATGACATACAGATGTGAGGCATGTCAATTAGGTAAGGCTCATAAGCAATCCTATTCCAAGCATGGATTTATGTATTCAGAAAGACTTGAATTGGTGCATACAGATGTGTGGGGTCCTTCAAAGGACTTTAGTATAAATGGTTCAAGATATTATGTCATATATGTTGATGATGCTACCAGGTGGATCACAATTTATGTGATTAAGGAAAAGTCAGAAGTGTTTAATACATTTAAACACTATCATGCATATGCAGAAAGGATTACAGGTCAAAAATTGAAGAGACTAAGGTCAGATGGAGGGGGAGAGTATTTTTCAAATGAGTTCAATGATTATGTGGAATGCAGGTATAAAGAGAGAAGTTACTTGCAGGTACTCTCCTCAACAAAATGGGGTAGCAGAAAGAAGAATAGGACTCTTGTTGAGTTTGCAAGGTCCATGATGAAAGAGAAGAATTGCCCAAATTATTTGTGGGCTGAGGCTGTTAATACAGCTACATATTTGGTTAATAGATTGCCTTGTAAAGCTTTGCAGGGTATGACACCATATGAAGCTTGGTGGGGTAAGAAACCTACCTTGGATCATTGCAGAATATTTGGATGCTTGGCATATGCATATGTGCCATCTCAATTGAGGCATAAGTTGGAGCCTAAGGCAGAGAAGTATGTATTCATTGGTTATGATGATAAGCAAATGGGATATAGGTTGTGGAGTCCATCCACAAAGCAATTTATTGTATCCAAGGATGTTACATTTGATGAGCAAGGTACTTGGTATGCAGGTAAATATAATGTACATGCAGATGATGAAGAAGTAGTGGAACAAAGGAAAGGTAAAGCAAAGATTCAATTACTTGATGAAAGTGAGAGTAATGAAGTGCAGATTGAAGTTGAAGAGAGGCCAAGGTTTGATCCAGAATGTGATGAACCAGAGACCTCAAGAAGTGCAGAAGTTAGGAGATCATCTAGGCACAAATGGCAACCTACAAGGTATAGCTATGACACTTCATTCTTGACTACTAAAGATTATGCTTATTTGGTAAAAGCAGATGAAGACCCTTCTACATGAAGAAGCCAAAGGGAAGAAGAATTGGGAAGATGCTATGCAAGAGGAGTATGATGCATTGATAGAGAATCAAACATGGGATTTGGTTCCTAAACCTAATAGTCAGAAGATTATTGGATGTAAGTGGGTTTACAAAACAAAGAGATTTGCAGATGGAAGTGTGTCTAGGTACAAAGCTAGACTTGTTGTGAAAGGGTATGCACAGACATATGGAGTGGACTATGATGAGACTTATAGTCCTGTGGCAAAGATGACAACCATCAGGACACTCATTGCAATTGCTGCTTGTAAAGGTTGGAAGTTGTCTCAATTAGATGTTAAAAATGCTTTCTTGAATGGTTACATTTCAGATGAAGTCTACATGGAGCAACCAGATGGGTTCAAAGATCAAGTGAGTCCAAATTATGTATGTAAGCTCAAGAGAGCTTTGTATGGGTTGAAGCAAGCCCCAAGGGCTTGGAATTATAGGCTTGTAAAATTCTTGAATGATCTTGGATTTCAAGCATCAAAGGCAGATAGTAGCTTGCTAGTCAAAGCAAGTGAAAATGGATTCATTTATGTGTGTATTTATGTTGATGACATAATACTTACAGGAACAGATGATAAGGGGATACAAATGATCAAGAAGCAGATGGAGAAAGAGTTCAAAATCAGTGATTTGGGGAACCTATCATTCTTCTTGGGAATGGAGATCTCTTATACTCATCATGGAGTATATGTGACCCAAGAAAGGTATCTTAAAAATTTGCTAATCAAATTTAAAATGGAAGATTGCAGGGTTGCACCTACACCTTTGGAAGTGAACCATAAATTATCTAGGTTTGGAGGAGAAGAGTTCAGAGATATGAAACTCTATCAAAGTTTGGTTGGTAGCTTGATTTATGCTACATTGACAAGGCCTGACTTGTCATATGCAGTTGGTGTGCTTTCACAATTCATGCATTGTCCTAGAAAGGAACATTGGATTGCAGGACAAAGAGTACTTAGGTACATCAAGGGTACACTCAAAGAAGGGTTGTACTATGGGTTTACTTCAGATACAAGAATCAAGATATATAGTGATGCAGATTGGGCAGGTAATGTGGATGATAGAAGATCAACACATGGATACTTGTGCTATGTAGGAGACAAATTGATTTCATGGTGTTCCAAGAAGCACCATATAGTTGCTTTGTCATCTACAGAAGCAGAATATAAAGGTATGGTGGAAGCTGCAAAAGAGGTAATATGGCTAAAGACACTTTTGAAAGTTTTTTATGTGATTCAGAGTACTCCTATTGTTTGTGGAGACAACATGAGTTCTTTATACTTGGCAGCTAATCCTGTGTTTCATGCTAGAACTAAGCATATTGAAATACAGTATCATTTCTTGAGAGAGAAGGTCATTGAGAAAGAGATTGAAGTCATACACACTCCCACAAAAGATCAAGTTGCAGATATGATGACTAAAGTCTAGATGGACCAAAACTACAAAGATTCAAGGATATGGCTGGAGTAAAGAAGATAGAAAAGAACCTCAATTAATGATTGAGGGGGAGCTGTTGGTGCATGACAATCATCAATTGAAGAATTATGGAGGAATGAAGTCAAGGAGTCAAGAAGAAAACAAAGTCAGATGGTTGAAGGAAGGACATATTCAGAAAATCCAAAGACATGAACACATATGTACATTAGCTGACTTATACCTTTGCTTAGTCATACACTTGTATATATTCATCTATAAATATGTTGGAAAAGGTCGGGCAAATAGAGCAGAAGAAGATTTGAGAATAGAGAGAAATTAGTGTCATTAGACACATGAAAAGTGAGTGAATTATTCATTCTCACTTAGATGTAAGTTTTCTGAGAAATCGAGAAATTTTGCGCCCGATATTTTGCTGTCTGCTCCTTCTGTGTTTAATCTTTTGAGAAATCCTTCTGCATGTGTCTAAGTCCATAGCTAATCTATCTATGGCTAGAATTTGAGAGGTTAATTGTAATCAGGCTGAGAGAATTTTGATTAGGAACATTCATATGTAAGAATGTTTTAAGAGTCGTAAAATCTGGCGCACATTTCATCTTCAATGAAATGATCATTGCTCAGTCCACAGTGTAAAGTTTTACACAAATGAGGGCTTAAAATCTAAGTTGGAAGGTAAGCCATCTATGGCTAAAAGATCTTGATCAAACGGGTTCAGAGTTGGGAGAACCAGTGCTAAGAAATTGCAGGTGTCAAAGTCGCCATTGCAGAGAAGCACTTTCAGACATAGGTAAAGTGTTTCACACATTTCTCAGTGTATACTTAATCTTTTTGAGAGATTTAACTTGGCAAAGTTGCGCAACCTTAAGGCGAAGTGTTGTGCAAAGTTTTATCAAAAACTTTACAGGATTGATTAGTCAATGAGTGACTAATCTGCAGCAGACTTTTCTGAAGAAACTGAATTCTTCAGAATAATCAATTTCCTGATAATTTGGTGAAGATTCTCTAAATTAGGTGGAGTCTAAAGTTGATCTTGATATAGAGGTGATCTAAATTCAAGGTCAATTTGTTCTTTTGGAGATTAACACTCTCCATCAAAATAAGGCCTAGTTAATGTAGCATAGATCAGACTACCAACCAAACTTTGATATAGCTTCATGTCCTTGAACTCTTCTCCTCCATATCTGCTTAATTTGTGATTTACCTCCATTGGAGTAGGTGCTACCCTGCAATCATCCATTTTAAACTTGATCAACAAGTTTTTCAAATACCTTTCTTGAGTTACATACACTCCATGTTGAGTGTATGATATCTCCATTCCCAAGAAATATGAAAAGTCTCCCAAGTCACTGATCTTGAATTCTTTTTCCATTTGCTTCTTTAGGCTTTGAATACCTTTCTCATCTGTACCTGTAAGAATTATATCATCAACATATATGCACATCTAAATGAAAGCATCATCACTTGCTTTAACAAGCAAGCTACTATATGCTTTAGATACTTGGAAACCAAGTTCTTTCAAGAACTTCACAAGTCTATAATTCCATGCCCTTGGGGCCTGCTTCAAGCCATACAAAGCTCTCTTGAGCCATACATGATCTGGATACCTTCCATTTCTGAATCCTTGTGGTTGCTCCATGAAAACATCATCTGAAATATAACCATTTAGAAAAGCATTCTTCACATCTAAATTGACATAATTTCCAACCTTTACATGCAGCAATAGCTATGAGTGTCCTGATGGTTGTCATCTTTGCCACAGGACTATAGGTCTCATCATAATCTATACCATATGTCTGAGCAAAACCTTTCACAACAAGTCTAGCTTTATACCTAGACACACTTCCATCTGCAAACCTCTTTGTCTTGTAGACACATTTGCATCCAATGATCTTCTGACTATTTGGTTAGGAACCAAATTCCAAGTCTCATTTTCCATCAATGCATCATACTCTTCCTGCATAGCTTTCTCCCAATTTTCCTTACCTTTTGCCTCTTCATATGTAGAAGGGTCTTCATCTGCCTTTACCATATATGCATAATCTTTGGTAGCCAAAAAAGAAGTTTCATAGCTATGTGATGTATAAAACACCACAAGAAATGAATTAATGTGACACTAGAACACCTCTATGGTCACCATTAACTCATTGCCACTCCAAACTTTGAGAAATGATAGCCGAAACCAAGAACTTTGCTTCTTCATATTTTTCTAGTCACTAAAATGACATACCTTCAGTATTTTGCTAATTTCTCTTAGCTCAAGTATTATTTTTCCAAGATCTTTTATAAGATGAAACTAGAAGAGTAGAACTTTCCAACAAGCTATTATATGCATGAAACGGATCTTTAGAACTCAAGTTATGGCCCTCACAAGATGACCCTATATGACCTTCCAAAACTAGAAATTTTGCTTGTTTTAGTAAATTTCGCTGTCTAAAAATAAAAATTCAATGCCTAGCATCGAATTGCAACCAAAGTCGATGCCGGGCATCGACTTTGATCTTTTTCAGCCTCTTTTTCTACACCAAAATAGCCTCTTGAACACACATATGAAGAAGACCACTTGTATGTAAGAAGTCGATGTCGAGCATCGACTTTATGCTGAAACTCGATGCCAGGCATCGAGTTGCTCCACAAACCTCATGATTTTAAGAAATTTCATCAGTAGATAAAAGTAAGATATGAAGATAAGGACTTATCAGCTAGGATTCGATGCCAGGCATCTACTTCCCGCAATAAACTCAACATTTCAACATACATTCGATGCCAGGCATCGACTTGCTTGAAAAACTTCAATTCTTCAAAACATTAAACAGAAGACAAACACTGGAGATGAAGAAGAAGACTTATACCCAGAACTTTAACTAGTTCTTATCATAGCTATGAAAACTCAGAAGCTTACAAGTGCTTTCTCACTCAGAGAAGCCCGACTATACTTAGTCATACAAAATGAGTTCTAACTCACTTTATCATTGTCTTCTCACTTTTTTCACTTCGCGTTAGTTGATACAAACTAACTTATATAGTTTTTTCTCTATCCTCGTGACTTTTTAAAAAACTTCTAGAACTAAAGTGAACTAACTTTACAAATATAATACACTTGTGAAATTGTCCCTTCACATAGGCATGTGATTTTCTTCTAAAGCTTTGACCCTCAAATATATATCCAATTAGTGATTATTTCTCCAACAGCTCCCCCTCAATCACAATTGACATTCTCTGTTTCTTCATATCATCTTCTTTTCTTTTACTCCTGCCATGCTTTTGAATCTGCTAGTCTTCACACCATCCAAGATCTTTGTCAATATGTCTGCTATCTAATCCTTTGTAGAAATGTACTCACTTCATTCTCCTTCTCCATTACCTTTTCTCTGAGAAAATGATATTGTATCTCTATGTGCTTTGTCCTTGCATGAATAACTAGATTGCTGCAAGATAAAGTGAACTCATATTATCTCCATGTATTGTAGGTGTACCTTGATCAATGCCCAAACGTTTGAACAATGTCTGCATCCATATAACCTCCTTAGCTGCTTCCACAAGTCCTTTGTACTCAGCTTCAGTTGATGATAATGCTACTATATGTTGTTTCTTTGAACACCAACTTACAAGCTCATCACCAATGTAGATCATGTATCCATGTGTTGATCTCCTGTCATCTTGATTACCTGCCCAGTCTGAATCACTATAGGCTCTCAACTTCAAATCTGAAGTAAAAGGATAATATAATCCTCTTTATAGTTCCTTTGATATATCTGAGAACTCTTTGACCTGCAATCCAATGTGGGTCCTTTGGACAATGCATGAACTGTGACAAAACTCCCACTGCATAACTAAGATCAGGTCTTGTTAGTGTAGCATAAATCAAACTACCCACAAGAGATTGATACTTCCTCATATCTTTGTATTCTGCACCATCATATTTACTGAGCTTGTAATTAACTTCAAGTGGAGTTGAAGCTTCTCTGCAATTTTCCATATCAAACTTCTTCAATAGATTTAGAAGATACCTTTCTTGTGACACAAATATGCCATGATCTGTATAGGTGACTTCCATACCAAGAAAGTATGACAGCTTTCCTAGATAACTGATCTTGAATTCTTTTTCAAGTAATCTCTTTACCTCCTTGATTCCTTCATCTGAAGTACCTGTGATTATAATGTCATCTACATAAATACAAATGTAGATTGTACCTTCCTCTGTTCTTCTGATAAGTAGACTTGGGTCTGCTTTTGAACTTTGATATCCAAGTTCATTCAGATACTTCACTAGTCTATAGTTCCATGCTCTTGGAGCTTGCTTCAATCCATACAATGCTCTTCTCAACCTGCAAACAAAATTTGGATACCTGGAATCTATAAACCATTGAGGTTGTTCCATGTATACCTCATCTGATATGTATCCATTCAAGAATGCATTTGTTTATATCCAATTGACTTAGGGTCCATCCTTTTGAAGCTGCAATAGCAATGATTGTCCTTATAGTTGACATCTTAGCTACAGGACTGAATGTCTCATCATAATCTATGCCATAGGTTTGGGCATAGCCTTTCACCACCAGTCTAGCTTTGTATCTAGCTATACTTCCATCTGCAAGCTTCTTCACTTTATAAAACCATTTATTTCCAATTACTTTCTTACCATTTGGTTTAGGAACAAGTTCCCATGTCTTGTTCTCCTCCAGTGCATTAAACTCTTCCTTCATTGCTTCTTCCCATTGCTTCTTACCTTTAGCTTCATCATAGTTCTGAGTTCTTCATCATCTTTGACCATATATGCATAGTTCTTCTGAGTTATGTAAGAAGTATCATAAGAATACCTTTCTGGTTGTCTTCTTGTCCTACTTGACCTCCTTGGTTCACATTCTTCATATGTGTCTGGATACACCTCTTCATCAAATATAGGAGCTTCTTCATTCCTTCTTGTTAATCCACTTCTGGATGTACTTGCTTGCATATATTCTTCATCTCTATTCACCTGCACAATTGATTTTCCTTTCTCACATCTTCTTACCTCTTCTTCAAATTCTTCAGCTGTATGACTTTGATCTGCATACCAACTTTTCTGTTCATCAAATGTAACATGTCTAGAAACAAGAAATTGTTTGGTTAAAGGATTCCACAACCTGTAACCCATCTGCTTTTCATCATAACCAATGAACACATATTTTTCTGCCTTTGGTTCAAGTTTATGTCTAAGTTGTGATGGCACATAAGCATATGCAATTGATCCAAACACTCTACAATGATCTAGTGTTGGTTTCCCCACCAAGCTTCATATGGAGTCATTCCATTGAGAGTTGCACATGGTAATCTATTCACAAGATATGTAGCTGTGTTTACAGCCTCAGCCCAAAGATAATTTGGACAGTTCTTCTCCTTTAGCATAGCTCTAGCAAACTCAACCAAAGTCCTGTTCCTTCTTTCTGCTACACCATTTTGTTGTGGTGTATACCTGCAAGTTATTTCTCTCTTAATACCTGCATTCCAAAGATAATCATTGAACTCTTGGGAGAAGTATTCTCCCCCTCCATCAGACCTCAGTCTCTTAAGCTTTTGACATGTGACTCTCTCTGCATATGCATGAAATGCTTGAAGGCTCCAAACACTTATGATCTTTCCTTTAAAACATACAAAGTTATCCATCTTGTAGCATCATCAATGAAAAGAACATAATACCTTGAGCCACTGATAGATCCTTCTTTTGTTGGTCCCCATACATCTGTATGAATGAGCTCAAGTAATCCATCATGTTTGAATCCTTTCTTCTGAAATGGTAACCTGTGTGCTTTTCCCATTTGACATGCTTCACATTTATAAACCATATGTTGACTCTGCACATTTGGTAATCCTAGTAGAGACTGATTAGCAACCATAGCTTTAATTCCTCTTTCATTGAAGTGACCTAATCTCTTATGCCACAGATCAAGTTCTATAATCATTCCTTCACCATGTGTGAGCAAAGCCTGACCAATGTTCCCTTGTACTCTTAAAGTAAAGAGTCTACCTTCTTTCTTACCAGAGACAATCTGATTATATCCATTCTCTAGATCTTCAACAAATACTCCCTTATTTGTAAACCTGACTTGAAAACCTTTTTCAACTATCTGTCCCACACTAATCAAGTTTTTAGGTATTGTAGGGACATACAAAACATTGGTTAGCAAATCTGCTCCACTCTTGCATTTCACTTTTCCAATTGAATGTACACTATGTCTTGTATTATCACCTGTTTGAACTGTATGACTAGAAATACCTTTTTCCAATTCTGACATCAATTCTATGTTTCCTGACAAATGATTAGAACATCCAGAGTCAATGTAAAATACCTTTAGATCTTCTTTATCTGATGTGCTGATGGAGTTCATCATCAATGATGTATGACTTTCATTCTGTGTGTCATTTGCATAATTGTAGTAGGTGGTGTTGTAGGATTGATTCTGTCCCCAACTTCTTCCTCCACCTCTACCATAGCCTCCTCTTTGACTTTGTCTACCTCTTTGAAAATTACTTTGATATCTTCCACCTCGGCCTCTACTATTGTTGTTCTGATTTTGATTTGATCCTTGTTGGTTGTGCCAACAATCATGAGCCAAATGATTACTCAATCCACAGATCCAACAAGCCTTCTTGTTGTTATTTTGATTACCTCTTCCTCTTCCAAAGACTCTTGCTCTTCCTCTACCTGTGCCTTTACCTCTTGCATAATAAACTTGAGAAGTTGACTCTTCTTCATCCTTTGCTTTACCTTTATCTCCTTTCTTCTTGTTCTTCATGTACATTGCAGAACTTTGTCCTTTATCTCCATCTCCCTTCAAGTCTTGCTCATAGGTGAGCATCAAACCAAGTAATTGATTCAAATCTGGAACATAATGATTTAATGAAAGTTCTGTTGATAAGACAAAAGGTTTCCACCTTTCATCCCCTCTCAAACCTGCAAGTAGTTGAGCAATCAATCTGTGATCTTCAACATCTTCATCTATGGATCCAAGACTATCTGCTAGATCCTTCATCTTAGTGACATAATCACTAATACTTTGACTTGGCTTCTTCTTGAATGTTGTAAACTCTGACCATAGACTTGCTTTCCTTGCTTTAGTAGTGCTTTGGAAATGATACTCCAATGCATTCCATATATCTTCAGATGATTCCAATCCTCTAATGTGTGGTAGCAAATGATCAGAGATTGTAGTGTAAATGTAGGCTTTTGCACTTGCATCCTTCTTCTGCCAATGCTTTAAAGCATCAAGTTCCTCTTTCTTTGGTCGGATTTCATCTTCAAATACCGGCTTCTCTTCTTCACCTATAACATATATCATGAGATCCTTACTCATAAGTAAGGCTTCCATTCTCATTACCCATGCGGGGTAATTATCTCTATCCAGTTTGTCAATGGAGATATGATCTGCCATACTCCTTTCCTTCTGGTGCAACCTGTGAGCTTAAAGGATAAAGGATATACCTTTTGGAATTCTTTGTGTATGAAGATACTTTTGAAGTAACCTTTTGATGCCATGTGTCTTCAAATGCTTCACCTTTGAAACTTTAATGGAAAAGTTTCCAAAACTTCTCGTACCTTTGCTGCCTTGTGCTCTTCAGGACCTTTCTGCTCTGATACCACTTGTTCATGTATAAAACACCACAAGAAATAAATTAATGTGACACTAGAACACCTCTATGGTCACCATTAACTCATTGCCACTCCAAACTTTGAGAAATGATAGCCGAAACCAAGAACTTTGCTTCTTCAGATTTTTCTAGTCACTAAAATGACATACCTTCAGTATTTTGCTAATTTCTCTTAGCTCAAGTACTATTTCTCCAAGATTTTTTATAGAGCTTTCCAACAAGTTATCATATGGATGAAACGGATCTCTAGAACTCAAGTTATGGCCCTCACAAGATGACCGTGTATGACCTTCCAAAACTGGAAATTTTGCCTGTTTTAGTAAATTTCGCTGTCTAAAAATAAAAATTTGATGCCTAGCATCGAATTGCAACCAAAGTCGATGCCGGGCATCGACTTTGAGCTTTTTCAGCCTCTTTTTCTGCACCAGAAATAGCCTCTTGAACACACACATGAAGAAGACCACTTGTATGTAAGAAGTCGATGTCGAGCATCGACTTTATGTTGAAACTCGATGCCAGGCATTGAGTTGCTCCACAAACCTCATGATTTTAAGAAATTTCATCAGTAGATAAAAGTCAGATATGAAGATAAGGACTTATCAGCTAGGATTCGATGCCAAGCATCTACTTCCCGCATAAATCTTAACCTTTCAACATACATTCGATGCCAGGCATCGACTTGCTTGAAAAACTTCAATTCTTCAAAACATTACACAAAAGACAAATACTAGAGATGGAAGAAGAAGACTTATACACAGAACTTTAACTAGTTCTTATCATAGCTATGAAAACTCAGAAGCTTACAAGTGCTTTCTCACTTAGAGAAGCCTGACTATACTCAGTCATACAAAAATGAGTTCTAACTCACTTTATCATTGTCTTCTCACTTTTTTCACTTCGCATTAGTTGATACAAACTAACTTATATAGTTTTTCTCTATCTCGTGACTTTTTAAAAAACTTCTAGAACTAAAGTGAACTAACTTTACAAATATAATACACTTGTGAAATTGTCCCTTCACATATGCATGTGATTTTCTTCTAAAGCTTTGACCCTCAAATATATGTCCAATTAGTGATTGTTTCTCCAACAAGCTATACCTTGTAGGTTGCCATTTGTGTCTTGATGACCTTCTAAGTTCTTCACTCCTTGAGGTTTCTGGTTCATCACATTCTGGATCAAACCTTGGCACTTCTTCAACTTCAACCTATACTTCATTGTTCTCCTCTTCATCAAATATCTCAACCTTTGATTTACCTTTCTTTTGATTCACAACTTCTTCATCACCTGCATAAATATTGATTGTACCTGCATAGCAAGTACCTTGCTCATCAAATGTAAAATCCTTTGACACTAGGAATTGTTTTGTGGATGGACTCCACAACCTATATCCCATCTGCTTATCATCATATCCAATAAATACATACTTTTCAGCTTTAGGTTCCAATTTGTGCCTTAATTGAGATGGCACATATGCATATGCCAAACAACCAAATACTTTGCAATGATCTAGAGTAGGTCTCTTACCCCACCATGCCTCATATGGTGTCATACCCTACAAAGCTTTACATGGTAATCTATTGACCAAATATGTTGTTGTATTTACGGCCTCAACCCACAAATAATTTGGGCAATTTTTCTCCTTCATCGTGGATATTGCAAACTCAACAAGAGTTCTATTCCTCCTTTCTGCTACACCATTTTTTTTGAGGAGAGTACCTGCAAATAATTTCCCTTTTTATACCTGCATTCCACAAGTAATCACTGAACTCATTAGAGAAATACTCTCCCTCTTCAACTTATGACCTGTAACTCTCTCTGCATATACATGATAATGTTTGAATGTATTGAATATCTCTGACTTATCTTTGATCACATAGGTAGTGATCCATCTGGTAGCATCATCAACATAAATCACATAATACCTTGAACCATTGATACTGAAATCCTTTGATGGTCCCCACACATCTGTGTGTACCAATTCAAGCTTCTTTGAATACATAAAACCATGCTTGGAATAAGACTGCTTATGAGCCTTACCTAATTGACATGCCTCACATCTGTATGTCATATGTTGACCTACAACATTAGGCAATCCAAGCACTGAACCATTGTTTACCATATCTTTAATACCTCTTTCATTAAAATTTCCAAGCCTTTTGTGCCAAAGATCTAACTCAGAGATCTTATGTCCTATACAAGGCATGACCAACATTACCTTGGATCTTCAATGTGAAAAATCTTCCTTCTTTCTTCCCTGAAACAATTTGTTTATACCCAATGCTAGGGTTTTCCACAAACACTCCTTCATTATTGAACCTAACTTCATAACCTTTTTCAACAATTTGTCCTACACTATTTTTAGGAATTGTAGGAACATACAAAACCTTACTCAAGAGAGTACTTCCATCCTTAGTCTTCACTGATCCAATTGACTTCACATTGTGCTTTGTATTGTCACTTGTTTGAACAACATGATTAGTTATCTTATTCTCCAAATCAGTCATCAATGCTATGTTGCCACTCAAATGATTGCTACACCCTGAGTCAATGTAGAAGACTCTTTGGTCTTCAGTTTGCCTTTCACAAGTTGCATTCATTATCAATGTTGAATTCTCCTTCTATTCTGAAGCATTATTGTAGTAGGTAATGTTGTATTGTTGACTTTGGAATCCTCTACCTGCATTTCTTCCAAAGTAACCCCTACTACCTCTACCTCTGAAATTACCTCTTTGATTTCTGCCACCTCTTCCTCTTGAATTAAAGTTCTTATTATATCCACCATTACTCTGAGTATTATGCCAACAATCATTAGCTAAGTGATTTGTCTTACCACAAATCCAGCAAGCTTTGACTCCATCTTTATTAATCTTGCCTCTTCCTCTACCTTTGCCACCTCCTCTTCCTCTTAGGAAGTTAGCTTGGCTAGTTGTACCTTCATCTTCATTTGCTTGTTGCTTCCCTTTGATATTCTTCTTCTTATCCTTTGAATACATTGCATGACCTGTACTTTTATGACTTTCACCTTTGACATCCTACATCAAAGGTTAGCATGTGTCCTAGCAACTGATTTAAATCAGGAGTAAAATGATCTAGTGATAATTCAGTAGACAAAATAAATGGCTTCCATTTATCATCACCTCTCAAACCTGTGAGAGTTTGTCTTACCAATTTATCCTCCTCAATATCTTTATCAATTGCTCCTAATGCATCTGCAATGTCTTTCATCCTTGTTACATAATCTGAGATGGACTTAGAGGCCTTCTTCTTACATGTGGTAAATTCTGCCCACAAGGATGCCTTCCTTGACTTTGTGGTGTTTTGGAAATGCCCCTCCAAAGCATTCCATATATCACTTGCACATTCAAGACCTCTAATGTGATGTAGCAAGTAGTCATTAACTGCCATATAGATAATGCTCCTAGCTTGAGCATCTCTCTTCATCAAGTTTTCAAATCTGACAGTTCATCCCTAGTTGGAACACTAGATCTCTGAACTCAGGCTTTTCTTCTTCACCTGTAAAATATCCTATCAAGTCTTTGCTCATAAGATGAGCTTCCATCCTCACTGACCATGCTGGATAGTTCTCTCTATCCAGCTTCTCTATTTGAAGAGAATCTCCCATCCTTTCTTCACCTTTGTATTGAATTCTTCAAACTTTATGAGTAATAAATGTACCTTTACTTTGAATGAATTTCCTTTTGACCTTCTTGATAACTTTTCATCTCCTTCTCAAGCTTCGTTTTCAAGATTTCACCTTTTGAACCTTCAAGTGTTAAATTCTTTACAGCTGCAGCAGTCAGGGTCCTCCTTTCTTTAGTTTTGATGCTTCCTGCTCTAATACCACTGATGGAGAGTGCTAATCTCCAAAAGAACAAGCTACTCTTAAAGTTAGAGCACCTCTATATCAAGAGTAACTTAAAAACTTCACCGATTTGGAGTATCAATACTTACTTTCCAAAATCTTGAACAAACTCTGAAGAAGATGATTACACAGAAAGTCTGCTGCACATAACTCTCTCATTGACTTATCAAATGTGTAAATCTTTTGTTAAAAATTTGCAGAATGTGTTGCCTATAGTTTGTGCACCTTCTCCAAGTTAAATCATTCCAAAAGACTCAGTAGATCTTGAGAAATGATCTCATCAAGTCACCTATGTCTAAAACTGTTCTTCTGAGAAGTCGATTCAGACACCTGTAACTTCTAACACTTGGTTCTCTCAAAGTAGAACCCATTTATACAAATGCTTTTAGCCGTAGATGGCTTACCTTCCAACTTAGATTTTGGCTCCTCATTTGTGCCAAAATTTAAACTGTGCACTGAGAATTGATCACTTCTTTGACCATCGGGATTGTGCCTATTTCAAAAGACACTTGACATTTTCTCACATATGAATGTTCCTATTCATAATTCTCTCAGCCTGATCACAGTTAGAAGCTGAAAATTTGTACAGAGCTCAATCAACCATAGCCTTAGACTTGTACAAAAGCATTTCACAAAAGATTCAATATAGAAGGAGAATACTCAGAAAGATCGGGTGCAACATTTCTTCATTCCTGGAAAATTTTACATCTGAGTGATGAGAGAGATCCTACTCACTTCTAAAGTGTCTAATGACTCATACAACTTCTAATTTCTCTATTCACATGCTCTCTCTAATATTTTCCCCGACTTTTTACTTATATATATAGCCATATATGTACAAGCTTAGGACCATACAAAAGATATATATGAGCTATCTCTAAATTAATGTACATATGTGTACACATCTTCATCTTCTGAATATGCACTTCCTTC
Source organism: Ceratopteris richardii (assembly GCA_020310875.1). NCBI lineage: Eukaryota > Viridiplantae > Streptophyta > Polypodiopsida > Polypodiales > Pteridaceae > Ceratopteris > Ceratopteris richardii. The sequence goes on from CM035412.1 coordinate 195,931,603, forward strand.
ATGCTTCATAACTTGATCTTTTCTTCAGCCCTTGACTTCAATTCTTCATCAAAACTTCAATTGTTGATTGCCTTGCACCAACATGATCATGACACACAGCTATCCATCTTGATAGACAAAGGCCACGACAAACGATAGATCATAGGCAAAAGACAATGGATACATCTGTCATGTCCATAATGATAGATAGAAAATTCATCAATTTTTAGGGTCTGTCAAATTTTAAGCATATCAAGCCTAATTTTTTGGAATTTTTGCTGAGAGTTGGAGCTCTTTGGAAGGTTAAACTATAACCCTTTGGAATTGAGCACCCTATGATCAAGTTTGAAGAGGGATTCTACATAGATAAGAAGGGAACTCTGTATGTGTTGATGAGATTACCCGATAGGATGAATGAGTTTGGAATCATTATCTTTGAGTCCAAGTTAGAAGAACTGGTTCAAGCAGACCCAAGTAGAGAGCCTAGAACACCCACAATTAAGTCAACCTCTCAAGGATAATCACACCATAATGGACTCCCCAAGATAATAAAAGCATAGATCTCTCTTTGAACATAAAGATAGATGAAGCATTTTAGAGGTTCAAGCAAGATAAATATATTGAAGTGGATGGATTTATCCTGTATGAACTAAAGGATCCTAATGTTCCAAGGAATGTTGTGTATATGTATAACATTTTTGAAAGGATGTTTGTGGTTACAAAACATGGTAGACATGGCTATACGTGGAAGGGTGAACCCATTTTACCTCCACAGAGGTCTACTGATCCCCGTGGCTAGCATGGGGCTAGATCCTCACATGTCCTAGGTATTCAAAGGGAGAATTCTAGAGAAAAGCCAGAAGTAAGTTGTGCAAATCCTTTAGGAAGAGAGAGAACAAAACAAGAAAGACATAGAGGACATAGGCCTTGAAAAGGTATGGATGATTTTCCCTTACCTAGCCCTTGCGAATTCCCTAGAATCTTAAGACCAACCCAATTGTTGAAAGCCATGAAAAACTATTTTGATGGCATGAGAGATCCTTACAATCAGGTAGCCAAATTCAAGCAAGTTTTAAGATCAGAATAGGTTGACGATATGTTTATTCAATACCAAGCTTTTGGGCTGATATTGAGAAACACAACCCTAACATAGTCTCAACCATTGTGTCAAAAACAATTGAGGAATTGTTGGTGCAATTCACAAGCCTACACATTTGGCTTGTAGTCCATACATACATGAAGAAGCATAGGAACCAATGCTAGAAGAGAATTACCCTCTTTACTCTTTGTAAAAGTCATATTTGACTTAGACCCATCACCTTTTTTAGAGGAAGCCAAAATCTGAATTCAAATTCAAATTGAAAGTGAACTCTTATATAAACCTCTAAGAAAAAGTCGCGGATAGAAGTCACTTTTTCGAGCTCCTCATTTTCATCTCTGAGTGTGTGTGAGGCCTACACTCTAGCCCACACCTTTCTACATCATTAGGCAATGATCTTCATGCCTATGGCATTGTACAACATTGTTCATTAATACATTACATTTACATTGTTCCTTTCTGAGTTCTGTGTCATAGTCTCTATCAGTGAGTCAAATTGTGGAGCTCATATCTCACTCATTTCTCCACAAAACGCAAAGATATCTTGTTGGAACCAACTCAAAGTATTCTACATGCTATGAAAATTTGAAGGATTTCTATTCAGCCACTTCGGAGAAACATTCGTTGAGGTGATCACTGGTCGAAGTGTGCAACAGTCCTAAAAAATCGGGAGTAAAGGTTTATTTGCTAAATTAATTTCTCTGAGCATAGTTAATCTTTTTAAGTGATTTCACTTGAAATCATTAGCTTACTAAGCTAATTAGATACCCCTAAAATGAAGTTTTCCAATTCCTACTGTGCTGGTCATACTGAGCAAAAGATATAGCAGGTGTATTGTAAAAAATAGAAGGTTTTCTTGAAGACTTGAGGTTCAAAGTAGTCTGTTTTGATTCAATCATTTCATACATCATTTCCAAAGTACATAGGCCATTTTATGGTGACATTGGAAATCTAAGAAGGTCTACTTATCAACTCTAAAGCAAAAGGGCTGGTACAAAGCAGGATTTAGTAGTACCTACTTATCTCCCTGAAGTATTCATCCATCTTCCCAATAGTGGTATCAGAGCAAAGTTAAGGTAAAATGGGAGATGGTTTTCCTTCATTTATTGATAAATTGGACAGGAACCACTATCAGGCATGGTCTCTAAGGATGAAGATATACCTACAAGGAAGGAGTATTTGTGGATACATCTCAGGAGATGAGGAATTGCCCTCATTCAAAACCAGAGGACTACCAACAAAGGAAGAACATGAGAAGCTCAACACATGGTGTGCCAAGGATGCATTAGTAAGGTCTTACTTACTCAACTCCATCTCTGATTTTCTTTTGCCACATATTAGAAACTGTAAGACATCCCAAGATACTTGGGAAACCTTGTCATCCTATTTCTCTTCCAACACAAGGGCCAGAAAAAACCAATTGTGGATTGAATTCACCACTAAGGAAGCGAACTAAGCAGGCTATTTCAGAGTATGTGACTAAGATTAAAGATGTAGCCGATCAGTTAGCAAGCAGAGGAGAAGAGATTGAAGAAGAGCAGATAGTAAGGCAAGTGATCAATGGGATTAACGCTGATGATAAATGGGAAAGCTTCACCACTGCCATGGACCTATACATGGACATGCAAATTCCAGATCTTACCACTCTCATGGGGCAATTCTTCACTCATGAAGCCAAGCTCAACAAGAATGGAGACTCATCCAAAGGTAATAACTCTTCTGCCCTATACATTGATAAAAGTAAGTCTAAAGATAAAGGCAAGAACAAGAAAGGAGAGGATGAAGGCACTACCTCCCAAGCCAACTATGCAGGGAGAGGTAGATCATCAAGAGGAAGGGGCAGAGGAGGTAAGCAAGGTAGGGGGAGATCCTATAACTCCTCACCATGCAACATTTGTGGTTTATCAAATCATACTACAGATGAGTGTTTCAGGAATTACAAGAATCAGAGAGGAAGAGGATATCAAAGAGGTGGATACTCACAATCAAGAGGTAGATTCAACCATCATCAAGGGTACAACAACAACTACAATGGCAACTACCAAGAAGGATACAAGCCCAGAAAGGATTACAACAACTACACAGAAGAACAAGATGATTCTCTATTGATCATGAACATGACTTCAAAACCAAGTACAAATGATGACCATCTCTTCTACATTGACTCAGGATGCTCAAATCATGTGGCTAGCAATGTAGCTCTACTCTCTGATCTTGAAGAACCAAGAGGTAAGCATCAGGTACAAACAGGTGATGACACCAAGCACTCAGTAGTTAAAGTTGGAAATGTTAAGACTTGTGATGGAAATCAAAACTTGTTGAGTAGGGTACTATATGTACCAACCATTACAAAAAACTTGATGAGTGTTGGACAGATTGTGGAAAAAGGTTTGCAGGTTAGATTCAATCAATTTAGAGCATTTGTGGAGGATCCCAAGCATGGGTTCAAGAGAATAGCTAAAGGAGAAAAATCAGGTAGACTTTTCACTTTTGAGCTAGAAGATACAAAGAATATTGTACTCTACAATTACAAAGATCAAACACTTTCAGAGCTTGAGATTTGGCATAAAAGATTAGGGCATGTAGGTGAAAGAACCTTGAAGCAAATATGCAGGGACCAATGTGTGCTTGGGATACCTAATGTATCCAAGCAACATATGATCTACAAGTGTGGTGCTTGTCAGTTTGGAAAGTCCCACAGGTTAGCCTTCTCAAGGAAAGGCTACACTACCTAGAACTTGTCCATACAGATGTATGGGGACCAAGCAAAGACCACTCAATCTCAGGATCAAGGTACTATGTCTCTTTTATTGATGATTATAGTAGGTGGATTGTATTGTACTTTATGAAGCACAAAGATGAAGTGTTCAACTGTTTTAAAAAGTATCTTGCACTTGTTGAGAATAAGACAAGGAAGAATCTAAAGAGGCTAAGGTCAGATGGAGGAGGTGAGTACTTCTCAAATGATTTTGAAGCATTCTTGCAGGACAAAGGAATCAAGAGAGAAATCACCACAAGGTTTACTCCTGAACAGAATGGGGTAGCTGAGAGAAGAAATAGATTGATTGTTGAAGCAGCCAGATCAATGTTGAATGAGAAAAAATTACCTAACTATTTATGGGCAGAGAGTGTATCTACTTCCACTTACCTCATAAACAGGTTACCATCTAAGTCTCTTGATGGGATGACCCCTTATGAAGCATGGCATGGTAAGAGACCCTCACTTGATCATTGCAAGATATTTGGATGTGTAGAATATGTTCTCAGATAAGAGGTAAGCTAGACCCTAAAGCTAAGAAATGTATCTTTATTGGATATGATCTAAATCAAAAAGGGTACAGGTTCTACAACCCTTCAAATAAGGGATTCATGTTTAGTAGAGATGTTGTCTTTGATGAAAATGATTTTTGGTATGAGAATGAATGCAAGAAGTTTAAACTACCCTATGACTTGGAGGAGGAGTTTCCAAGTCTTTCTAAGGAGGAACCTACTCAAAGTGAAGACACCAATTCAGATGATGAAGACATTATCAATCTTGAAGAATTCAAGGCATGGAAGTCCAAAGGCAAACTCAAGATGAAGAAACTCAAAGACATACCTGAATCTTCAAATCAATCAATCAGAAGATCACAAAGGGAGAGCAAAAAACCTATCAGATATGGGTATGACACCTCTCTTGTCACTAAACATTCTATTTATCTTGCCAAAGATTTGTCAATTGAAGAACTAGGATCATATGAAGAAGCAAAAACTAAGACAGAATAGAAGGAAGCTATGGATGAGGAGATTGAAGCACTCAAAGAAAGTGACACATGGGAACTAGTACCAAAGAAAGAGTCCATGAAGGTAATTGGATCTAGATGGATCTATAAAATCAAAAGAAATTCTGATGGGTCAATTAGCAGGTACAAAGCTAGATTGGTGGCCAAGGGTTTTGCACAAACCCAAGGCATTGACTATGAAGAAACATTCTCAGCTGTGGCCAAGATGCCAACCATCAAGGTATTGGTAAGTGTGGCTGCATCTAAGAATTGGAACATGTATCAGCTAGATGTAAAAAATTCTTTTTTGAATGGATGGATTTCAGAGGAGTTATACATGTCACAACCTCCTGGTTATGAGGATCCTAATAAGGTAACACATGTATGTAAGTTAAAAAAGGCTCTTTATGGATTGAAGCAGGCACCTAGGGCATGGAACCACAGGTTTACCACATATCTTCAAGATCAAGGTTTTGTCATGAGCAAGGCAGACACTTCTCTACTCATTAAGAGAAGTAATTCAGAAGTAATATACCTATGTGTATATGTTGATGATATCATACTTACAAGTAATGATGTCAATGGAATCAGACAAATCAAGAACCAGATGATGAAGGAGTTCAAGATCAGTGATCTTGGTTTACTAAAGTATTTTCTTGGACTTGAGTTAGTCTATACTAACTCTAGAATCTAGATTACTCAGAAAAAGTACATACAGGATATGTTAAAGAAGTTTCATTTGCAGGATGCCAAAGTTGCAAGTACTCCAATGGAGGTAAACCTAAAACTAAGTGCCCATGAAGGTGATGCAATTGATGATATTATAGGTTACCAAAGCATAGTGGGAAGCTTGAACTATGCTACCTTGACAAGGATAGATATTGCATATGGAGTTAGTGTGCTAAGTCAGTTCATGCACAAGCCTAGGGCACCTCACTTGGAGGCTGCCAAAAGGATATTAAAATACCTCAAGGGTACTCAACATCATGTTTTGTATTTCCCTTACACTTCAGACCTAGATAAAAAGATTTATTCAGATGCAAATTGGGCAAGATGCAAGGATGATAGGAGGAGCACTTCTGGATACATTTCATTTGCAAGTGATAAACCAATATCATGGTCTTCAAAGAAGCAAGCTACTGTTGCTTTATCTTCTACCGAGGCAGAGTATAGAGGATTGGCTAATGCTACCCAAGAAGCCATATGGATCAAGTTATTGTATACAGAATTGGGTTTGTATATGTCAAGGGCACATCTTCATTTATGTAATTGATTAAGGTTCATTTGGAGGGTGATTTAGAGATTGAGTGGAAAGAGGGTGATTTAGAGATTGAGGGCGATGGCTTCTGTGTGAGATGGCGGCTATGATTCTTGCCCAGCCCAAGCGCCATCTGGACTTGGCTCTACCGGTTGGACTTGGTGCCGTCTATGGGTTCACCATTTTCTACGGACTTTAGTCTATCACCTATGGTGGTGTTGTGAATATGCGTAGCACCATGCCTTGCGTCACACTGTTTCTCATGTAGCGAATGCAATTTTGCTAATGGAAAACGTCATCTGAATACATACTTTTGCACCACTATCCTAGTGCAACATTCCAAGGATGCTACGTGATGCAAGGATGCCATCGAATGCTCTGTCGAGGACTGTATCACTTATTCTTGTTGCATTTCTGTGTTGTTATCTTGATTCATCTTCGGAGGTTCTATTCATTGTTTATATTGCTACTCATATTTTGAAGGTTGCAGAATTGTTACAGTTACTTGCTGTCCTCAATTATGTCTTCGGAGCTCACCTCTGCTTATGCTCTATGACGATGGTCATCTCTTGCTCATGAATCATTATTCGCGTTTCCAGTTTCATCGATATGTGTTCCTCGGTTTTGGGCTACGCTATTCTCAACCCCATTCTCCTCGGCACATAATACTAACTGCACACACGAATATTCATTACTTTATTCATGGTTTATACTATTACTTCATTTGATACTGAAGATATGTACTGCTCCAATCTACGCATTTTTCTCCAGCCGGATAATCTTTGGTTTCCTATTCTGATTATGATCGATGGCATGTTGTCCGGATTCGAGTAGGTGTTGTTTAATTTTCATCAACGTGAGGGATGTGCTAATAGTTCATTTAGTTTATGCGGCTTTCTGACACTTTTCATTTTACGATACATCAATTGTTTCATAAGCCAATATATCCTTGCAACACCGCGTCATGTTTATGGCCATACGATTTTTCTATTGTGATGATATGTCTTCATTGTGTGCATTTGGTATCGCTAATGCTCTACGATTTGGACGTGGCTTTAAGGAGAAGTTATCTTTTCTTTTATGAGTCCTTCACAATATATGGCCTTGTTTAAAGCCCTCGATTGTAGATCAACGCAAATTGGAGTAAAGGAGGAACCTACAAGTGGAGCAAAGAATGACATGCTTGGCGGCATTGGAGCCCATGATCCTCATATATTTACCTTTTTCTTGTGTCCATGAAACTTTATGTTGTATACCTCTTACTTGGTGATATGATATCAATGAGCTACATTTTCAATTCACTTGTATGCATATAGGAGAGCAGTCTATAAAATGTGTGCAATGTATTTGCATACCTTGGATTCATTCCAGGCACTTTGCTTTGCATTACATATTGCTTATAGTTCTGGACATGTTATGAGCCTTACTTGCATTCCATACCATGGTCTAACCATGCACTTTGGTTTGCAAGTAGTGTTCATAACGGTAGAGCATACTTATGTGAGCATATTTAAAATTGGATTGACATGTTACTACTACATTGGTTATGTACATGGAGTTGGACTATTCCATTCCAAGAACGGTGCTACCACTTTAGCATTATGAAAATGTACATGGAGATTATATATGGGTTGGGTTCTTATTCTTAGACTTTGTTTGGATATGTTTGGCCTTGATGTGAGGGCTTGACTTGATGTATTTGATCTTGGTGAGTGTGATGGAACCGGTGTCCTTGGGCATGAGTGATGTGGAGGCTCGCGGATTGAAACACTCTTCAAGATTAGGTGTGTCCCTTTGGTTGTATGACATGTTGTATAAAGGTTCCCAGCCTATAAATGGTTTGCATGTAATTTTCATCTTGTTGAGGGGGTATCACTTATCGAGGGATGTGGTAGTTCAAGTCCACCGTGTGTGCCAGTGTCAAGGGCACATCTTCATTTATGTAATTGATTAAGGTTCATTTGGAGGGTGAGTTAGAGATTGAGTGGAAAGAGCCTTTAAAGGCCACAAACTTGTATAAATATGGCACTTGGTTAATGAACAAATCCTCTCAGTTTTGCGTCACCATTCCATGGCTTGGGACGTGTTTCTTCCTTGTAGTTAGTTTTTTATACTTTCTTGATGTTCTTGGGACCCGTGCTGAATTGTCTTCTTCTTGTTCTGTTGTAGAGCATGGTGACATAGCGCTCTCCCTCTCTCTCTCTCTCTTCCCTGTTGCATGTGCACTAAACCATGCAAACATATACTAGTTCACCATTGATATTTGGAGATAATACAACCTCACTTCACCTTGCAGCTAATCCTATTTATCATGGCAGGACCAAGCATATAGAGGTCCATTACCATTATGTGTGAGAGAAGCTATTAAGCAAGGACATTCAACTAACATATGTATCAACCAACATGCAGTGTGCAGATTTGCTAACTAAAGCATTGGATGGAACCAAGCTTTGCAAGTCCAAAACAATGATTGGATTGCAGGATATACATGAAGACTGAAGAATGAAGACCAAGCCAAAAATGTTTGGCTTGAGGGGAAGTTGTTGGTGCGATTCACAAGCCTACACATTTGGCTTGTAGTCCATACATACATGAAGAAGCATAGGAACCAATGCTAGAAGAGAATTACCCTCTTTACTCTTTGTAAAAGTCATATTTGACTTAGAATCTTTGTAAACACCTACCAACAAGAACTCGTGGAAAAGTTAGGAGTTGATTGATGGAATATCTCCTATAATGGAGGATCACCTTTTTTAGAGGAAGCCAAAATTTGAATTCAAATTCAAATTGAAGTGAACTCTTATATAAACCTCTAAGAAAAAGTCGCAGATAGAAGTCACTTTTCCGAGCTCCTCATTTTCATATCTGAGTGTGTGTGAGGCCTACACTCTAGCCCACACCTTTCTACATCATTAGGCAATGATCTTCATGCCTATGGCATTGTACAACGTTGTTCATTAATACATTACATTTACATTGTTCATTTCTGAGTTCTCTGTCATAGTCTCTATCAGTGAGTCAACTTGTGGAGCTCATATCTCACTCATTTCTCGACAAAATTCAAAGGTCTATATGTTGTTGGAACCAGCTCAAAGTATTCTACATGCTGTCAAAATTTTAAGGATTTCTATTCAACCATTTCAGAGAAAAGTCCGTCGAGGTAATCACTGGTCGAAGTCTGCAACAATCCTAAAAAATCGGAGGTAAAGGTTTACTTGCTAAATTAATTTCTCTCAGCATAGTTAATCTTTTTAAGTGATTTCACTTGAAATCATTAGCTTACTAAGATAATTAGATACCCCTAAAAGGAATTTTTCCAATTCCTACTGTGGTGGTCATACTGAGCGAACGATACAGCAGGTGTATTGTAAAAAAATAGAAGGTTTTCTTGAAGACTTGAAGTTCAAAGTAGTCTGTTTTGATTCAAACATTTCATACATCATTTCCAAAGTACATAGGCCATTTTATGGTGAAATTGGAAAGCTGAGAAGGTCTACTTATCAACTCTGAAGCATCAAAGGGCTGGTACAAAGCAGGATTTGGCAGTACCTACTTATCTCCCTGAAGTAGTCATCCATCTTCCCAACAGGAATATCACTCAATTATTTGACACTTTCATAGCTCAGGTCTCTAAGAGTGGCATTGAACATAATACTTCCTCATCGATCCATCCCTTCAACCAAAGCCCATAGGAAATGGTTAGGCTAGAAGGACATAAGTTTAGACAATACATTGAGAGATGTCCCATCCTAGAGCTACCTACCTAGGCTAAGCAAGTTTCATTGTTCTTAGACGGCTTATTGAGTGCAAAGATAAGATCATATGTCTATCTCAAGGAACCCCAAACCATAGAGCAATGTGTTAGGATCTACATTGATATTTAGGATAACTTTGGCGACAAGTTTGAAGTTTCTAAACTTTATAAAGATTTAGATTGTTCTACTAGTTTCACATCCAAACCTTGAACTTCAATAGATGAGCTATCAAAATAAGTGGCTCAAAATTTTGGAGTATCTAGTAGAAAAACTCCTAGGATGGTCTTAATGAAACGATGTTACACTTGTGGAGGAGACCACATCGCCAATGTACACACCTTGATGACTTAGAATTCAAGAAATCCAAATGCCCATTATTGCACCTTTGAAACAAAATATGCAAATCATACTACACAAGATTGCCCCTAAAATAAACAAGTAGCTAGAAAAAACTACGAGCAACCTTACCAATCACAAGGTAGATATAAAAACCCATACCAACCTTAACCATACTATAGGTCACAATAACCTTACCAACCACAATATTAGGCCCAGCCTAGATCTCAATTCATGTTAGTTCAGCAACCACCACCACTTGCCAATGTAATTTCAATAAAATATGTAGTGACTAAAGACAACTTGAACATATCCATAGTGCCAATGTCCTCGATGATCTTAGATAGTGATGTCAATGCTCAAAGTTTTGACTCCACTCATGAAGATAGCCCACTGACTTTCTACATAGAATCCTTACAACATAATTAGATCTATCAACATGAAACACTGTTAGAATCTAATTGGGAGCCTAGATACTCAAATATGATGTATATAAATCCAAACCTTGGGCCTTAGTTAAGACAAATGAGACCCCATACACCTAGAGGACCATGCTACATATGTTAAGGAGATCACTTCATATGTGATTGGCCACTCCCTCCACTAGGGAAACCCCAACCCATAGTGGTCCAAGGTTTTTGTCTTGATTCTGGAAAAGAAGATCCCCTAAGAGATTGTCCTAAAAATCTAGCCAATGCATAGAAGATTACAACTATCAATGTCATTATCTTGGTAGTAGAATGCAACGTAAGTGTGACTAATATTGCCCTTAGACAATTAGTCACTAGAGCCCAAACTCTACAAAAGAACGTAGACATAGCGCAAGAAAAGAAATCAGAAGCTAATAAATCATAAAGTATAGGTAAAAAGACAACTAGATCTTGGAAGGATAGCTAAGAGAGAATGAAGAGACAATGGGCTAGGAAACTGAGTGAACTAGAAGAGAGCCTTAAACAAAAAAAGACAAAAATAGTTGAAATTGTATCTCAAACACACTCTTGGACACCACCACCATCCATCCCTCCACCATCCATAGAAGGATCAATCTTAGCATATCCTACTCTTGAAGACTTGGACACGATGTTCAAAGCCTATCAGGCTCAAATTCAAGTTGGGCCAAATATGGTTGAGTTAGATAAATGTTATCCCTAAGCAGATCTAGAGATTAAGAGGACCAAGCTTTGTGCAAAATGGTAGAACTAGCTCATGCTATGTTCAAGGCCAACCACCTTTTAACCCAGACAAACTCAGTGAAGCCACAATTACATTTTGAAGGACTTTTAGAGAGGTTAGAGTGGTTGCGAGCTAAAATCAAGACTCTAGCCAAACTAGAGGTTCAAAATAGCGGAAGTGGAAGAATAAACTTGTCAAGGGAAAGGAGATAAGGAAGAGACTTCTCGCACACTCTCATGCGCAAAGAGGGGAACACACACAGATTGAGGCAAGGAAGAATGATCCTCTTATATTTCTTCTATTACATATTAAAGAGAGTATACAATAAAGACCTAATACAACAATACAACTAGTGCAATATATAAAGAACATTAAATAATGAAAATCCTAATGTCTATGAATGAATGAGCTAGCAAGAAACAAATTTACTATCACTCTCAATAGATAAATCAAGTAAATCTCACTAAAGTATCCCTGACATATATCGGTGTGACCACTATACATGTGAGAGATATGAAAAAGTGATACATGTCGTCCTCCATCATCACATGTTGATCTTGATATCTCAACACTCCCCCTCAAGTTCAATTTCATGTCTTGTAATCCAAGCATCTTCTAAAACTTCTTTAGCTTCTCTGCTTCAAGTCATTAAGTGAAAATATCACCAAAATGCTCATCTGTTGTAGCATGAAAAATAAGATTTCTTGCTAGCTCGATATTGCTAAGCTGATCAAAATAAGAAATGATAGGCTTTTGCACTTCCACACCTAAATCTACATCTCTAGCCATGATGCTTTGCATGCAACCATTGCAGCACCTCTATACTTAGTCTCTATACTTGACAAAGTAGAGTGGGTTGCTTCTTACTTCTCCATGTAACAGGTGCACTCCCAAGTGAGAATAGAAAGCCATTAGGAAATATTATATCTAGAATACTACGAACCCGATCTATATCCATGTATCCCTGAACCTTCAATTCTACACCATCTTCATAAAACAATGCATAATCCACATTAGCACTCACATAACGTAGAGTGTATCTCAAAGCATCTAAATGTGGTTTCAAGGGAACCTACATAGATTGACTTTGAAGTCCTATAGTTTGACTTAGATTAGGTTTTGTAATTGTGAGATATTTAAAACTTCCCACAATTTTGTGTACATAGTAGCATTTTCCAATGCTTCACCTGATGTAGTATCCAACTTCAAATTCATATCTAATGGCATAGAAATTGGCTTCCAATTAGCCATACAATACTTTTGCAGCATACTCAAGGCATATTGCCTTTGCGACATCCATATACCTATTTTTGTATGTATAAACTCAATGCCCAAAAATTAGCACAACACATCAAGACCTTTCTTGTCAAATTCATGCATAAGGAGTTTATTTACCTCTTTATTGCTTTCTTCATCATCAACACCTACAATGGAGTCATCAACATGAATAGCCACAATTGTGATGCCATCATCACCCTTCCTTGTGTATAATGAATGATGTTCATCACACATATATAATCCAAAAGTGGTTAAATAATTTGCAATCCTCGCATCCAAGCATGAGGGGCTTGTTTAAGCCCATAGAAAGCCTTTTGCAACCTACAAACATGTTTTGAGTGCTTTGAATCCTCATATCCTTGTGGTTAGGGCTATGTATATTTCTTGCTACAACTCACCTTGTAAGATAACATTGTTCACATCCATCTAATGATAAATCCATCCTTTTGTTGTAGCCAATGCAACAAGTGCTCTAATAGTACAACAACAATCAGAGTTCCATTCATGATGCATACAATAGTATGCACTGCTTCTTCCTAGTAACAATGAGGCATATTTTTTGTGCCATCAAGGCTTTTTCTATTTTTGCAATATGTCTATTCTTTTGTTCAGTAATGCCATTCTGTTGTGGTGTGTACCTACATGAAAACCACCATCAAATTTCATGAATTTTTAGAAATCCACAAAACTCATTTGACATGTATTCACCTCCTCCATCATATCTCAATGTCTGAGTAAATGATAGAACTTGGAGAAGGTTGAGGGAGGTAGAAATTTTGGTTCAAGAGAATCCAAGCCAACATACTTGGATGATTAGCATATTTCTCATGGAGCCTTATAGATCAATCCCTTGTAAAATCAATTAAATTTACCTTTGTAAAAGAACCTTACTTCCACGCAGAGTTAGGAAGCATAAAATCCTGGTTCATTTGGTAGTTGATTGATGAGAGAATATATCCTGTAGTTTAGGATTTACTTTTAGGTGAACTTTTGCACATTTCTCCGAATTTAACCACACTTGGTACTCACTAGACACTCTGTCAAGAAAATTGGAAATGTCAAAGCTTTTGATGGTAACATGAACCTCTTAAATAAGGTTTTATACGTACCAATCGTAACAAAAAACCTAATCAGTGTTGGACGAATTGTTGAGAAAGGCTTATGGGTCAGATTCACAAGGCATGGAACATATGTGGAAGACCCTCAACAAGGCTTCAAGAGGATTGCAAAAGGTGAGAAATCTAGTAGAATCTTTACATTTGAGATTGAAGACACCAGAAACATAGCACTCTTTAATTACAAAGATCAAACTCTATCTAAACTAGAGATATGGAACAAAAGGTTAGGTCATATAGGAGAAAGAACACTAAAGCAAATATGCAGGGATCAGAGTGTGCTTGGCATTCCAAATGTGTCCAAGCAACACATTATATACAATTTTGGAGCATGCCAATTTGGCAAAGCTCACAGGCAACCATTCCACAGAAAGGGGTACATGTATGAAGATTACTTGGAGCTTGTACACATTGATGTGTGGGGTCCTAGCAAATATCCATCAATCTCAGGTTCAAGGTACTATGTTTCATTTATAGATGATTACAATAGATGGAAAATTCTTTACTTCATGAAGCATAAGGATGAAGTATTTACATGTTTCAAAGTATTTGGCATTGGTTGAGAACCAAATAGGAAGAAGATTGAAGAGGATCAGATATGATGGAGGTGGTGAGTATTTTTCACATGAATTTGATTCATTCTTATAGGATAGAGGTATAAAGAGAGAATTCACAACAAGATATACTCTTGAACTAAATGGAGTGGCAGAGAGAAGGAATAGACTAATAGTGGAAGTTTCAAGGTCAATGTTGAATGAGAAAAAACTACCCAATTACCTATGGACAGAGGCTCTTTCCACAGCCACATACTTGATTAATAGGCTCCCATCCAAGTCCTTGGATGGAATGATACCCTCAGAGGCATGGAATGGAAGGAGACCCTCATTGGACCATTTCAAAATCTTTGAGTTCATAGCTTATGTGAATATACCCTCACAGATTAGAGGGAAGCTTGACCCTAAAGCTGAAAAGTGTATATTTAATGGCTATGACCAAAACCAGAAGGGTTATCGGCTATATAATCCCACCAACAAAGGATTTATAGTTAGTAGGGATGTAGTGTTTGATGAAAATAATTCATGGTTTGAAGATGATTACAAGAAGATCAAGTTACCTTATGATTTGGAAAATGGCTTTCCAACTCTCACTTAAGAAGATCAACAATTACTAGAAGATATCAATATAGAGGATGAAGAGCAAATTGACTTCAAGGCTTGGAAGTCAAGGGGCAAGACTAAGTTCAAGCAATTGGAAGATATTCCAGAATCTTCCAATCAAATACTCAAGAGATCTCAAAGGGAGAGTAAAAAACCCATAAGGTATGGCTATGACACATCATTAGTCACCAAGCATTCTGTGTATATCACTAAAGACTCTATGAAAAAAGAACCTTTTTCATTTGAAGAGGCCAACAAGAAGGAAGAATGGAGAGAATCCATGCAAGAAGAAGTTGAAGCACTTAAGGAGAACAATACTTGGGATTCGGTTCCCAAGAAGCCAAGCATGAAAGTAATAGGATCTATGTGGATATACAAAATGAAGAAAAATTCAGATGGTTCTATAAACAAGTACAAGGCAAGGTTAGTGGCAAAAGGGTTTGCTCAAACCCATGGAGTGCACTATGAAGAAAATTTTTCACCTGTGGCTAAGATGCCAACAATTAGGGTTTTGGTAAGTGTTGCTGTTTCCAAGAATTGGAACCTATATCAGTTAGATGTTAAGAATGCATTCATAAATGTATGTATCTCAGAAGAAGTGTACATGGCTCAACCACCACAGTATGAAGATAAGGATAAACCAAGTTTTGTATGCAAACTAAAGAAGGCACTCTATGGCCTAAAGCAAGCTCCTTGAGCTTGGAACCATAGGCTTGTTACTTATTTGCAGGATCAAAGTTTTGTGGCTAGCAAAGAAAATTCTTATTTATTCATAAAGAAGACAAACTCCAAAGTTATCTACTTATGTGTTGTTGGTGCATGACAATCATCAATTGAAGAATTATGGAGGAATGAAGTCAAGGAGTCAAGAAGAAAACAAAGTCAGATGGTTGAAGGAAGGACATATTCAGAAAATCCAAAGATATGAACACATATGTACATTAGCTGACTTATACCTTTGCTTAGTCATACACTTGTATATATTCATCTATAAATATGTTGGAAAAGGTCGGGCAAATAGAGCAGAAGAAGATTTGAGAATAGGGAGAGAGAAATTAGTGTCATTAGACACATGAAAAGTGAGTGAATTATTCATTCTCACTTAGATGTAAGTTTTCTGAGAAATCGAGAAATTTTGCGCCCGATATTTTGCTGTCTGCTCCTTCTGTGTTTAATCTTTTGAGAAATCCTTCTGCACGTGTCTAAGTCCATAGCTAATCTATCTATGGCTAGAATTTGAGAGGTTAATTGTAATCAGGCTGAGAGAATTTTGATTAGGAACATTCATATGTAAGAATGTTTTAAGAGTCGTAAAATCTGGCGCACATTTCATCTTCAATGAAATGATCATTGCTCAGTCCACAGTGTAAAGTTTTACACAAATGAGGGCTTAAAATCTAAGTTGGAAGGTAAGCCATCTATGGCTAAAAGATCTTGATCAAACGGGTTCAGAGTTGGGAGAACCAGTGCTAAGAAGTTGCAGGTGTCAAAGTCGCCATTGCAGAGAAGCACTTTCAGACATAGGTAAAGTGTTTCACACATTTCTCAGTGTGTACTTAATCTTTTTGAGAGATTTAACTTGGCAAAGTTGCGCAACCTTAAGGCGAAGTGTTGTGCAAAGTTTTATCAAAAACTTTACAGGATTGATTAGTCAATGAGTGACTAATCTGCAGCAGACTTTTCTGAAGAAACTGAATTCTTTAGAATAATCAATTTCCTGATAATTTGGTGAAGATTCTCTAAATTAGGTGGAGTCTAAAGTTGATCTTGATATAGAGGTGATCTAAATTCAAGGTCAATTTGTTCTTTTGGAGATTAACACTCTCCATCAGTGGTATCAGAGCAGGTTGTGTCAAAATTGAGAAGAAGAAGACTCCGACTATTGCAGAAGTACAAATCTTTACATTTTGAAGGTGCAGAAGGGTAAAGGTTGAAGAAAGATTGAAGGAAGACATACAAAGAGCATCAAAAGGATCAGAAGGAGCAACATTCGAAGTAAAGGTACATTTATTATCTGTAAAGGTTAAAGATTTGAAGCTACAGGTGAAGTAAAGATGGGAGATAGTCTCCAAATTGAAAAGTTGGATAGAGAGAACTATCCTGGATGGTCTATGAGGATGGAAGCTCACCTTATGAGCAAAGATCTGATAGGATACATCACAGGAGATGAAGAAAAGCCAGAATTCAGAGATCCTAGTGTTCCAACTAGGGAGGAGCTTGCAGATTTGAAGAATTGGATGAAGAAGGATGCTCAAGCAAGAAGTATCATCTACATGGCAGTCAATGACTATTTGCTTCCTCACATTAGAGGACCTGAGAGTGCTTGTGACATTTGGAATGCTTTGGAAGAGCATTTCCAAAATACAACCAAATCAAGGACGGCTTCACTATGGGCAGAATTTACTACCTTCAAGAAGAAGGCTTCACAATCAATCTCTGATTATGTGACAAAGATGAAGGACATTGCAGATTCTTTAGGTGCAGTTGATGAAGATATTGAAGAAGACAAATTGGTAAGACAAATACTTACAGGGCTAAGAGGAGATGAGAAGTGGAAGCCTTTCATTTTATCTACAGAACTTTCATTAGATCACTTTACTCCTGATTTGAATCAATTGTTAGGTCATATGCTAACTTTTGAGAATGATGTCAAAGGAGATGTTGATAAGAGTGCAGGTCATGCAATGTACTCTAAAGACAAGAAGAAAGCTAACAAAGGGAAGCAACAATCAAGTGAAGAAGAAGGTACATCAAACCAAGCAAACTTCATAAGAGGAAGAGGAAATGGCAGAAGTAGAGGAAGAGGCAGAAACAACAAAGATAATGCAAGAGCTTGTTGGATATGTGGTAAGACCAATCATCTATCTCATGATTGTTGGCACAATAATCAAAACAATGGTAATTATCAGAACTTTAATCAAAGAGCAAGAGGTGGTAGATTTCAGAGAGGAAATTTCAGAGGTAGAGGTGGTAGGAATTCTTTTGGAAGAGGTGGTGGAAGAAACTTCCAAAATCAATCCTATAATAACACTTACTACAACTATGCATCAGATCAAAAGGAGGATTCGACTCTCATTATGAATACATGTGAAACCTCACATGAGGACATGAGAGTGTTCTATATTGATTCAGGATGTAGTAATCATTTAAGTGGAAATATTGCTTTGATGACTGACCTAGATCATAATGCAATTAATCATACAGTTCAGACAGGTGATAATACAAAGCATAAGGTAAAGTCAATTGGTTCAGTCAAGGCTAAGGATGGGAGCACTCTTCTGAGTAAGGTACTTTATGTTCCCACAATTCCAAAGAATTTGATCAGTGTAGGTCAAATTGTGGAAAAAGGTTATGAGGTAAGGTTTACCAATGATGGAGTTTATGTTGAAGACCCTAGTCAAGGGTATAAACAAGTTATTGCAGGAAAGAAAGAAGGAAGGCTTTTCACATTGAAGGTACAAGGAAATGTTGGACATGCTATGTTCACATATGGAGAGCAGAAGGTGTCAGAATTGGATCTTTGGCACAAAAGACTTGGACACTTTAATGAAAGAGGTATCAAAGAAATGATTAACAATGATTCAGTGCTTGGAATGCCTAACATTGCAGGTCAACACATGACATACAGATGTGAGGCATGTCAATTAGGTAAGGCTCATAAGCAATCCTATTCCAAGCATGGATTTATGTATTCAGAAAGACTTGAATTGGTGCATACAGATGTGTGGGGTCCTTCAAAGGACTTTAGTATAAATGGTTCAAGATATTATGTCATATATGTTGATGATGCTACCAGGTGGATCACAATTTATGTGATTAAGGAAAAGTCAGAAGTGTTTAATACATTTAAACACTATCATGCATATGCAGAAAGGATTACAGGTCAAAAATTGAAGAGACTAAGGTCAGATGGAGGGGGAGAGTATTTTTCAAATGAGTTCAAAGATTATTTGTGGAATGCAGGTATAAAGAGAGAAGTTACTTGCAGGTACTCTCCTCAACAAAATGGGGTAGCAGAAAGAAGAAATAGGACTCTTGTTGAGTTTGCAAGGTCCATGATGAAAGAGAAGAATTGCCCAAATTATTTGTGGGCTGAGGCTGTTAATACAGCTACATATTTGGTTAATAGATTGCCTTGTAAAGCTTTGCAGGGTATGACACCATATGAAGCTTGGTGGGGTAAGAAACCTACCTTGGATCATTGCAGAATATTTGGATGCTTGGCATATGCATATGTGCCATCTCAATTGAGGCATAAGTTGGAGCCTAAGGCAGAGAAGTATGTATTCATTGGTTATGATGATAAGCAAATGGGATACAGGTTGTGGAGTCCATCCACAAAGCAATTTATTGTATCCAAGGATGTTACATTTGATGAGCAAGGTACTTGGTATGCAGGTAAATATAATGTACATGCAGATGATGAAGAAGTAGTGGAACAAAGGAAAGGTAAAGCAAAGATTCAATTACTTGATGAAAGTGAGAGTAATGAAGTGCAGATTGAAGTTGAAGAGAGGCCAAGGTTTGATCCAGAATGTGATGAACTAGAGACCTCAAGAAGTGCAGAAGTTAGGAGATCATCTAGGCACAAATGGCAACCTACAAGGTATAGCTATGACACTTCATTCTTGACTACTAAAGATTATGCTTATTTGGTAAAAGCAGATGAAGACCCTTCTACATATGAAGAAGCCAAAGGGAAGAAGAATTGGGAAGATGCTATGCAAGAGGAGTATGATGCATTGATAGAGAATCAAACATGGGATTTGGTTCCTAAACCTAATAGTCAGAAGATTATTGGATGTAAGTGGGTTTACAAAACAAAGAGATTTGCAGATGGAAGTGTGTCTAGGTACAAAGCTAGACTTGTTGTGAAAGGGTATGCACAGACATATGGAGTGGACTATGATGAGACTTATAGTCCTGTGGCAAAGATGACAACCATCAGGACACTCATTGCAATTGCTGCTTGTAAAGGTTGGAAGTTGTCTCAATTAGATGTTAAAAATGCTTTCTTGAATGGTTACATTTCAGATGAAGTCTACATGGAGCAACCAGATGGGTTCAAAGATCAAGTGAGTCCAAATTATGTATGTAAGCTCAAGAGAGCTTTGTATGGGTTGAAGCAAGCCCCAAGGGCTTGGAATTATAGGCTTGTAAAATTCTTGAATGATCTTGGATTTCAAGCATCAAAGGCAGATAGTAGCTTGCTAGTCAAAGCAAGTGAAAATGGATTCATTTATGTGTGTATTTATGTTGATGACATAATACTTACAGGAACAGATGATAAGGGGATACAAATGATCAAGAAGCAGATGGAGAAAGAGTTCAAAATCAGTGATTTGGGGAACCTATCATTCTTCTTGGGAATGGAGATCTCTTATACTCATCATGGAGTATATGTGACCCAAGAAAGGTATCTTAAAAATTTGCTAATCAAATTTAAAATGGAAGATTGCAGGGTTGCACCTACACCTTTGGAAGTGAACCATAAATTGTCTAGGTTTGGAGGAGAAGAGTTCAGAGATATGAAACTCTATCAAAGTTTGGTTGGTAGCTTGATTTATGCTACATTGACAAGGCCTGACTTGTCATATGCAGTTGGTGTGCTTTCACAATTCATGCATTGTCCTAGAAAGGAACATTGGATTGCAGGACAAAGAGTACTTAGGTACATCAAGGGTACACTCAAAGAAGGGTTGTACTATGGGTTTACTTCAGATACAAGAATCAAGATATATAGTGATGCAGATTGGGCAGGTAATGTGGATGATAGAAGATCAACACATGGATACTTGTGCTATGTAGGAGACAAATTGATTTCATGGTGTTCCAAGAAGCAACATACAGTTGCTTTGTCATCTACAGAAGCAGAATATAAAGGTATGGTGGAAGCTGCAAAAGAGGTAATATGGCTAAAGACACTTTTGAAAGTTTTTTATGTGATTCAGAGTACTCCTATTGTTTGTGGAGACAACATGAGTTCTTTATACTTGGCAGCTAATCCTGTGTTTCATGCTAGAACTAAGCATATTGAAATACAGTATCATTTCTTGAGAGAGAAGGTCATTGAGAAAGAGATTGAAGTCATACACACTCCCACAAAAGATCAAGTTGCAGATATGATGACTAAAAGTCTAGATGGACCAAAACTACAAAGATTCAAGGATATGGCTGGAGTAAAGAAGATAGAAAAGAACCTCAATTAATGATTGAGGGGGAGCTGTTGGTGCATGACAATCATCAATTGAAGAATTATGGAGGAATGAAGTCAAGGAGTCAAGAAGAAAACAAAGTCAGATGGTTGAAGGAAGGACATATTCAGAAAATCCAAAGACATGATCACATATGTACATTAGCTGACTTATACCTTTGCTTAGTCATACACTTGTATATATTCATCTATAAATATGTTGGAAAAGGTCGGGAAAATAGAGCAGAAGAAGATTTGAGAATAGGGAGAGAGAAATTAGTGTCATTAGACACATGAAAAGTGAGTGAATTATTCATTCTCACTTAGATGTAAGTTTTCTGAGAAATCGAGAAATTTTGCGCCCGATATTTTGCTGTCTGCTCCTTCTGTGTTTAATCTTTTGAGAAATCCTTCTGCACGTGTCTAAGTCCATAGCTAATCTATCTATGGCTAGAATTTGAGAGGTTAATTGTAATCAGGCTGAGAGAATTTTGATTAGGAACATTCATATGTAAGAATGTTTTAAGAGTCGTAAAATCTGGCGCACATTTCATCTTCAATGAAATGATCATTGCTCAGTTCACAGTGTAAAGTTTTACACAAATGAGGGCTTAAAATCTAAGTTGGAAGGTAAGCCATCTATGGCTAAAAGATCTTGATCAAACGGGTTCAGAGTTGGGAGAACCAGTGCTAAGAAGTTGCAGGTGTCAAAGTCGCCATTGCAGAGAAGCACTTTCAGACATAGGTAAAGTGTTTCACACATTTCTCAGTGTGTACTTAATCTTTTTGAGAGATTTAACTTGGCAAAGTTGCGCAACCTTAAGGCAAAGTGTTGTGCAAAGTTTTATCAAAAACTTTACAGGATTGATTAGTCAATGAGTGACTAATCTGCAGCAGACTTTTCTGAAGAAACTGAATTCTTCAGAATAATCAATTTCCTGATAATTTGGTGAAGATTCTCTAAATTAGGTGGAGTCTAAAGTTGATCTTGATATAGAGGTGATCTAAATTCAAGGTCAATTTGTTCTTTTGGAGATTAACACTCTCCATCATGTGTCGATGTGGATGACATTATCATTACAGGGAATAATGCTAATGGCATCAAGCAGGTTAAAGCTTAACTAATGGAAGAATCTAAAATCAGTGATCTTGGTTTGTTAACATACTTTTTTGGTCTAGAACTTGTGTATACAGATTCTAGTGTGTTTATTACTTAGAGAAAGTATATCCATGATATGTTGGTAAAATTAAAAATGGAGAACACCAAAATTGCACGTACACCCATGGAACTCAATCATAAGCTTATTTCTCATGAAGGAGAACTTCTTGAGGATGTTATAGGTTACCAAAAACTTGTTGGGAGTCTCAACTATGCAACCCTAATAAGAGTAAACATTGCTTATGGAGTAAGTACATTAAGCTAGCTTATGCATGTTGGGAGTTTATGCTAAATTATCTAAAGCGTACCATAAATGAAGGGCTATTTTACCCATTCACTTCTAATTTATACATAAAGATGTATTCTTATGCAAATTGGGCTCGCTCCAAGGATGATAGGAGGAGCACCTCAAGATACTTATCTTTTGCAGGTTCAAAGCTAATATCGTGGTCATCAAAAAAGCAACCAAATGTGGCATTATCATCTACACAAGTAGAATATAGAGGTTTAGCAAATGCAACTCAAGAAGCTATGTGGCTCAAGCAACTCTACATAGATTTGGGGTTACACTCTTTCACTCCAATAATTTTTGGAGACAACACTAGCTCACTTCATTTGGCTACTAATCCTGTATATCATGCAAGGACTAAGCACATTGAAGTGCACTATCATTATATAAGGGAAAAATTTCTCAGAAAGGACATTCAATTGTCCTATGTATCAACTCATTTACAATTTGTAGATATACTCACAAAGTCTTTGGATGGAAGCAAGATGAATAGGTTCAAATTGATGATTGGTTTGCAAGAAATCAAGGAGAAATGAAGACCAAGCATGCTAGGCTTGAGGGGGAGCAGTTGATGCAAGAGAATCCAATCCCACATACTTGAATGATTAGCATATTTCTCATGGAGCTTTATATGATCAATCTCTTGTAAAATAAATTACATTTACCTTTGTAAAAGAACCTTAATTCCACAAGGAGTTCGAAAGGTTCAAATCTCGATTCATTTGGTAGTTGATTGATGAGAGAATATATCCTATACTTTAAGATTTTAGGTGAACTTTTGAATTTGGATTCAAAAGATTGGCTCCAAACAGCATCCATGTGTGGTCTTCTTGGAGAGTGCATGAATTGTCTTAGCACTCCAACACTATATGAGATATCTACCCTTTTTTGAGTAGCATATATCAAGCTTTCTATGAAGCTTTGATACTCCCTAATGTCTTCAATTTTCTCACCTTCATAAACGCTAAGTTTATGATTCATTTAGTATTCTCCATTTTGAACTTTAGAAGTAGATCCTAATTGTATCTCCTCTGAGTCAAATACATTCCTTCACCTATCTATATGACCTGCATACCTAAGAAGAATATGAACTCACCTAATTCACTGGTCTTCAACTCCTCTTGCATATGCCTTTTGATCCTTTTTTATGCCATTCAAGTAATCTCCTATCACAATTATTTCGTCTACATATACGCACAAATAAATAAGTCATTGTGGCCTTTGTTGATGAACAAATAATGTTTTGCATTGCTTGACCTAAAACCTTGATCTTCTAGATGGGTTACCAATATGAGATTCCAAGCTCTAAGAGCTTGTTTCAATCCATAAAATGCACTTTTGAGTTTGCATCCATGAGGTTGGGACATGTATACCTCTTCACTAATCCAACCATTGGGAAGAGAATTTTTCACATCAAGTTGAAGTAGCTTCCAATTTCTCATAGCAACTACACTTAGAAATGTCCTTATTCTACTCATCTTACAATTGGTGAGAAGGTCTCCTCATAGTCTATGCCATGAGTTTGACCACATGCTTTAGCAACTAATCTCGCTTTGTACCTATGAACTGATCCATCAGAATTTCTTTTCAACTTACATAAATTGAAATAACAAAGCACTAATCCTACTCTAATCAAATGCACACATCTAACAAGCTATAGAGAAAGGAAGAAAAGCTAACAAAACATGATAAAATGAATTAAAGTAGAATTGGAAATTACTTACATAAGATGATCTATGAGCATGGAGACTCCATGAGGAGAGGAAGCACACTCTTGGCAATGGGCTAGAATGAATGAGCTTGTGGCAAGTGATATGAGGCCCTCCTTATATGGAGTTGAGGGCAAATCTCCTTGCATGTGGGATAAATGTGCTTGCATGAGAATGAACCAAGATTTGGACAAAAGGGTGGATCATGGGACAAAAGGGTGGATCATGGAACTCTCAACACCCCCCTCCATGTGATGACCCTTTTGCTTTTAATATGGGAGATTAGTGACATATGGGACCATTTTGTCCATTTCATTTTTAGATCTAAGGACATATGGGATCCTTAGATAGAACTGGCATACCTTGGTTTTCATGGACATATGGCATCCATGTGGTGTTTGTATCCATGGACTTATGGGATCCATGGTGTTCAGACATATGGCATCCCTGGGATCTTGGGACATATGGGATCCCAAGACATATACTTGCACATTTGGGATCTGAGTAGTTTTTGGGGATCTAGGGATATATGGGATACCTAGACATAGAAGAGAGTTTACATCATGGGGTAGGAAGTTCCTTTGATCTATTTTCTCTGTTTTCTACATTTACTCTTGCTTTGATGAAGTCTTTTGTTGTAGTAGTCTTCCTGGGATCCATTGATGAGATCTTTTGTAGGGTCCTCTTCTTTCTTGTGGACTTCTTACAGATGGCACAAGGTTGAACATCTTGTCGTTTTGATTTGTAATGCTTTGCTCCATTCTTCTTCCCTTTCCACTTGCTCTTGCCTGCATAATTGGCTTGGGAAATCTCTTCTTCATCATCTTCCTTCTTCTTCCATTTGTGCTTCATGTCTTTCTTATCTACATAAAGAGCACTTGTTGTTTACCTTGATAGCATTTACTTCCTTTAGATTATTGTTGGCATCTTGGTTGAAGAGTTGTCCAAGGAATATATTAAAATATGGGGTTTGTACATCCATGTTTAGATCATAAGTTGTCATGAAGGATTGCCATTGCTTATCACTTCTAATTCCATTTAGAATCTACTTCATGATGGCCTCTTCTTCAATCAGCTCTTCATTGGATGCTAATTGATCTACAACCTCCTTGACCTTGGTAACAAACTCTGTGATAGTTTATTTTGGTGTCTTCTTCATTTGATTGGACTCATTCCAATGATGGTTCTTTCTTGCTTTGGTACTAGTAGAACGTCTCAAAGTGCATCCCAAGTCTCTTGTGATGTTTTGCATCCTCTTACATGTGGCAAAAAAAAATTAGACAAAGAGTTAAGTATGTATGACCTTGCTTGAGAATTCCTTACACACAAAAGTGTGAATCTATTGTCTCCTCTTGTGTAGGTCCTCCTTTGGAGCTTGGAATATGATAGCTTCATCGCTTGCTACAATCCAATAGAGATTTCTACCTTGAAAATAGGCTTTCGTTATGATTTGCCAAGTAGCATAATTGATTCTATCAAGCTTCTCAATCATTAAGGGAAAGCCATCACACATCTTGATGTAGCTTTGATACCATTGAGAGAACTTGGAGAAGCTTGAGGGAGGTTGAAATGAGAGGTGACAAGTGATGAAGATTGGTCAAGCCAACCAACACAAGACTAGAACTTGAGGTTTTGGAGAGTCTAATATATCTTATGGGTTGAAATTAAACTCAATTTATACTTTGAAATATCTATGAGAAATATTTGATCCAAAACATATCAGTTTGCACAATGACTAGCTCAAAAAACTTACTACTTAGGAATGAAACATTTAACTTTAATTGCTCAAAGCAGCTAGCATGATTACGATTGGAACAATTTAGGAAGAATGTTATCCATAGGGTTGAGTATTTTAAATTCATAAGGTCACAAATAATAAGCAAGGTATGCTCCAAGAATAAGCTTAGCACTCAATTGAGGTATCTGTGATTTGTCACGGTTGTGCAGAGATAGACCACAATGCCTTAAAATGGAAATTTCTCACAATCCACTGAAACAAATGGTATCAAATTGTGTACACATAAAGTAGACAATAATTCCTTACCAATGATCATTGATTCAACCATTTTGGCCCTTTGTAGAGAGACAACCAGCCTCTACAAGGTTATTGGAGTTGAAGAAGATGACGTAGAAATTGAAAAATGAACAAAGTGATGACCCAATGTATATGTATATTGCTTCCACATATTGTACAAATGATTTGGAGTCTTATATAGACTCTTGAGGTACATAACTCACTTTAAAAGGAGTTTGAATTCAAATTAACTGGTGGTTGAAGTTGGTTATGATTGAAGGAACCATCTTCCTATAAACTAGGAAAAGGTGAAATCAATTTTAACAACTTGATTGTATGTAAACTGATTGATTGATTGGACATTAAGTTCAACTAACTCAAACTTGTGGAATATGACTTTTCCTTTTATCCTTTTACAATTGTAAAGCTCTAGGGTTTTACATTGGGTAAGTGATCATAAAGGATCCTTAGAAAAATACAATCAATGAATGCAAATGAAGACTCTTCAATGGATATTTTTGACACCTTCCAAATGATGGTTTTGGATGTAGAGCTAATCCTCCTCAAACATAATGCATTCTTGATGATCCAATAGTAAAAAGCTCACTCTTCTTTTTCATGAAGTATACCCATAATTTTTGTGTATGCTCATCAATGAAAGTGACATAAAACCTACATCCTCCCATAGTATAGTCTTCGCATGACCCCAAGCATTTGTATGTACTATTTATAGCATATTCTCACTAACATGCTTGTCATGCGGAAATGATGCCCTTGAATGTTTACCAAGTTGACATGCTTCACATACCTTCTGCATCTCTCCAACCTTGAAATTCGGTAGTCAATTGATAATCTACTTTGATTGCATCAACTTCAGTCTCTCCTAATTTGCATGTCCCATTTGTTTGTGCCAAATCTCTATGTCAACAATAACACCTACACCTTTCGAGAACATGGCTGCATTCATTTAAGGAATTTTCACATTTGAGGTGAACATCCTACCCAATTTGTTTCCTTTGGTGATCAACCTTTCATTTTGTTTGTACTCTTCTACATATAAACCATGAGCATTAAACTTGACTTCTAATCCATGATAAACCATTTCTCCAATAGAAATCAGATTCTTTGTTATATTTGGAACATGCAATATATTAGTAAGATGTTTTACCTTCCCATCCTCCATGGATAGTGTTATGTTTCATGTATGTTTCATGTTTCATGGATGTGATGTATCATCACCTGTTTCAACAAATCCACAAACTGGTGATTTTTGCAAACTACTAAACCCTTTTGCATGATTGATCATTTGATTTGAAGCATCTAAATCAACATACGAGACATTACCATTTGATTTTGAACATTAGCAAACATTGTACTCATCATGTGATGTTGGACCATGAACAACTTCTCTGAATCATTTGCACTTGTTAATGAATAGTTGGTTTGTTGTCTTCTATTATTTTGATTCTTCAACTTGCAATCACCTTCAAAGTGACCAAATTTACCACAATTCTAGCATCTTTATTGTCATTACCTAAATCCTTTCTTTGGAAATTTCTACAGCCTCTTTGGATCCCCTTACCTCAAAAGTATCCTCTACCTCTGCATGATTCTATTGTTGAACTTGGTCTTGCTTATTGTTTCCTCTTCCACTTTCAAAGCCTCTACCTCTATCTCTTCCTCTACAAGAGTGAAATACCTCCTCCGCACTAGGTTTTCATTTGGAGTTTGATTCCTTACCGAAAGTCTTTTCTCCAATTATCAACATGGACACTAGATCACCAAGATTTTGAATATTTTTCCTAGTCTGAATCGAAGTTCTCAACTCCATATATGTAGTTCCTAAACCACAAAGGTACACTTTCACCTCATTATCATCTACATTGATGCAATAGATGCAAGCGACTCATATATGCTTTTGATTTTTAGGGGTGTAGGCACTTACTCACATGCTCTTTTTCTCTATTGTATGGAGCACATTCTTGAGTTGCAATTTTCATGCCTTTGTATTGATCTCATACAAATATGTGATCAAACTATCCAAACCTCTTTTGAAGTTTTGGCATCTTGTAAATGCCCAATCATGCTATCATGTATGCTAACAGATAGCAAATACATTACCTTTTGTGCTCCTTGATTTCACTCTTCATATGACCTTAACTAGTCTGCAATTTGATTATGCTCTAGTAACTATGGAGCATTTCATTCTCTCCTTTGATGTACTTCTAGTAGCCTTTTCCCATTAAGAAATTCATCATTCTAAATCTTCAAGCATGAAAGTTGTTCTTATCCAACTTATCGCTCATAAGTTGACCCATTCCATCAATATTTTCCATTTCTATAGCAATTCACAACATTACAAAAACACTAAAAGCAGTATAGCTACTTGAACATTGTCACACTATGATGTGATAGTTTGATCTCAAAAAAACTTACTTTTCGTGTATCAATGATACACAAAATCACTTGACGTTTTGGATCTGGAATATGTTAATGTTTCCAAATAGAATACGACTTATAGTTTTGCAAACTAACTTGTTTTCTTTGTGGAGTCCACCTTGCAGGTTTGAAGTGGAGGTTGCGGTGGCTCGAAAAAAACAATATGATCCATCTACCTTCACACCAAATTTTGTAGAAATTTGAGATCATTAGTGAAGTGCACATTCTCCATGCCTTCTCACATACTCTTCACTATTGACCTTCTCCATGAGATCTCTACAACCACACTTGCTTTGATACCGTGTCAAGAGAAAGGCGATAAGGAAGAGATGTCTTGCACACTCTCTTACACAAAGAGAGGAGCACACATAGGTTGAGGTAAGGAAGAATGATCTTATTCTTTTTATTCTGTTACATAAAGATAATATACAAGGATGACCTAATACAACAACACAAGTTGAGCAATATATAAAGAACATTACGTAAGGAAAGTCCTAATGTCTGCGAATGAGTGAGTTGGCAAGAAACAAATGTACCATCACTCTTGGTAGATAAATCTAGTAAAGCTCCCTAAAGTATCCCTTACATATATCGGCATGAACACTATACATCTCAAAGATATGAAGAAGTAATACATGTTATCATCCATCATCACATGTTGAGCTTGATATCTCAACTTGAGAGAGATACAAGAGACGAAATGGGCCAAGGAGAGTGAGAATCCTCCTCCTATTCAAGAAGTGGATGATCTTCATGAGCAATTCTCCCACGACATTCCCTCTATATATGAGGAGCAAGAGGACCTACAATCAAGCAAAAGGCTAGACTTTGAATCCAATTCCCTACATGAATTACCCCATTTTACATGGCCATGGGAAGCTAAGTCTATTTAGATGAGATCTCCCAATGTCATGGTAAGAAATGACAAATCAGTTCTACCTAGGAACATAGATGTAGTGAAGAAAACTAAAGTGCAGTGCCATCTCACTTTAGAGGAGCTACTTAAAATTAAACCTGAGTTGTGGAAGCATGTAGCAAAACAATTGCCAGAAACAGCTAATTCCCACTCTCAGGTAAGAACATGAAAGACAATACGAGAGATACCCATAGACAACATAGGAGATATGAGTGAGGGAGAAGAAGGAAATACCTATCTACTAATCACCTATCAGGGTTATACAACAAAAGCTGCCCTAGATTTGGGAGCAAGAGTTGCTATTGCCACCACCTCCCTATGGAAATATTCGGGAAAACTAGTTTTAAGACCAGAAAGAATGAAATTGCAAATGACATACAAACATATCAAGGAAGCCCTAAGATTCCTAGAAGGGATAAATCTCACCACTTGTGTAGAGTTTGACACACATTTTCCATTTGTGATTTTGGAAAAAATCATGCCTATTGGTATGATTTTAGGTAGACTATTCATGAGACAATTGCACATAGTGCAAGATTGGGAAACCGATTCTTTGTACTTACAACACTTTGTTGTAACTACCAAGGTCAATCTGAAGGACTTCTCCCATAGAGATATACCACTCTTGCAATGGAACCCAGTGCATAAAGTAGTAGATGAGACAGAACTAGTGAATTTCATAGGATCAAGTTCTTCATGGATGCATGAAGATATCACTTATGGATATGTAAAGTTGTAGTGGAAGAGAAAAATCGATTAGAAGCAAGAAACATAGGTGCCAATCAAAACCTGACATCGATTCAAGACCCAACCTACACACGTATGATATTCTCAGATGAAGAATTCAAACCCCATGGCCGGGCCAAGATATTAGCTATGATTGACATAGTTGTAAATGAGGAACAATGGGCACCCCATTGTGATGATGATGGCTTTGATATCTCAGTATTCAGAGTAGAACCTCTCATGTCTGATCCAATCATAGAAGAGTGTGGGCCTTGAAAGAACTTGGAGAAGCTTGTCGAAGGTAGAAAAGTGTGTTTCGAAGCGACGAAGTTTGGTCTAGCCAATTGGCACAAGACTAGCCCTTGAGCTTATGGAGACTCAAATAGAATTTATAGGCATGCGATAAGTGCAAAGAAACACACTATGTACTTTGGAGCATCAAGGAGAATGAGTCGATACAAAACAGATAGGTTCGCGGGTCGACTAGCTCAAAAAACTTACTATCTATGGAAGAGGCAATGAACTTAAAATGCCCATAGTGACCAATGTGATTACAATTAGAAACAATCCTTTTATGGGCGTGATACACATATGGTTGAGTGTATAGAATGCACAAAAGTATAAGGAATAAGCAAAATATGCTATAGGAATGAATGAGACATTCACTAGTGGTACTTCCTATTTTTCAGGAATATGTAGAGATTGAACCCGAGATAGAAAAACTCAGATTTCTCCCAATCCGCTGAATGAAATGCTTTCAAAAATTATAGGCATAAAATAGACACTTATACCTTTCTAATGAGCCATCTTGCACTCAATTTAGAACTCTAGAGAGAGAGCAGAAGCCTCTACAAGATTACTGTTGGCGAAGAAGATGATGCAGCTATTTTGAAGGAGCAAGACAATGATGGTCACAAGTGTATGTATATTTCTTCCATGTAATGTACAAGTGATTTCAAGTTTTTATATAGACTCTAGGAGTGTTCCATGACTTCTACAAGTAAAATCTGAATTCAAATGAAGGTGGGAATGGTTGTTGGAGGGAATCAATTCACTTCCCTACAATCTAGGAAAAGTGAAGATCTAGTTTGATCTACTTTTAGGTGATTTGTTTGCTTGATTGAATGCAACTTCAACCACCAAAAATTCGTGGGATTTGGGCTCTATCTTTCTACCTTTACATGTGTAAAGTTCAAGGCTTTTACAACGGTAAATGAACCATCAAAAATCTCTCAAAAAAATACAATAAATGAGCATAAGAAAAAGAACTCTCCAACGGGTATTCTTTCGACACGATAGCCTTTGATGTAGATCAAATCCACCTCAAGCATAGTGTAAGCTTGATGTTCCAACAGGCCTAGTACATCGATAATAATAAACATTAGTGATGAGGATGATGAGTCCATCATCATGGAAGTATTTTGAGCTTTAGAGGAGTACCTCTATTTGGTAGATGCTAGGACTCAAGGACAAGAAGCATGTAAACCTGAGGAGAAGTTAACTATGCTAGAAGATGACAAGAGTGAGAAAAAGAAGAGAAAGAAGAAATTACCCACACAAGAAGTGGAAGGATCCTTTTTTTGAAGTGCCAAAAAATTTCAAAAATTATGAAATAGAAGATAGGAAAATTATGGTAAGAATGCTTAAGCATGACAAGAGCACGATAAAGAAGAAGAAAAGGAAGGAGCCCCAACATACGCAACATGACTCGGTAGAATATGAGAAACTATTGAAAGTGTTCGATTCAGAGGAAGACTTTCAGCACATAGCAACTCCATGCTCATGAATCATCTCCTAGTAAACAAAGGGGTAGACACAAAATTTATTATGAAAAATTATTTATTGAAAAAGACAAAAAAAGAATTACTACTAGAAAAAAATAAAGTGAAAAAAGAATCTAGACCTTTGAGTTCAAAAACACACAAAATAAAAGAGATTTATTACTAAAAAAAAAAAGGGGATTTACATAATTAACTCATTCTTTCTCTTTGCTCTCTATGTCTCTCTATCTCTTTACCCTCCCTCCATCCCTCTCCCTCCCTCTCTCTCACTCCCTCCCTATCATCTCTCTCTCTCTCTATCTATCTATCTATCTATCTCTCTATCTCTCACTCCTCTATCTCTTTCTTTGCATTTAACTATGTGTCACCCTTTCTCTTTTCTCTCTCTCTCTCTCTCGTTATCTCTATCTAAACTAATAAATAGCAAGTGTGTCCAAGAGGATGCTCTACGTGATGATCTAGTGATTGTAACTTCATTCATGTGGGTCTCAGGGTAGGCCATCCCCATTTCTCCCAATGTTCTTTTGTTGCAATATCAAATCCATCTCCCAAGTCTATTATGGATTTGGTTATTTAATCATTTTAGAGGATGTCCAAACTATTTCCATTATCCCCTTCATTATATTCCCCAATTTCATCTAATGGGATTTTCTTTACAAAGAAGCTAGTTTGAGTTGAAGTAATCTCTATGCTAGCTTTTTTATGTGCCTTCATTTGTTGGGCTAGCTTATCCCAAATATGGGGTTTCTATTTCAAAAGTTCATCTAAATTGAGAATACATCAAACTCTTGTCTTTCTCGATTCTTCTATAGTTGATGACTTCCGCTCACTACCCTTGATGCATCTTCTTCTTATTGTTGGTGCTCTCATTTGGCTTCATACTCACTAGTGTAGTTAAGAAGCATGTGTAGACTCATTCTATTTTCATCATGAATGCTAAGGATTTAAGCATCACCATAGCTAGACCCTTTAGGAGGATGCTCATCTTGTTTTCCAAGGAGTATCTCACCAATAGATGGGTTGATTTGTTGCTCTTTTTTCCATTGATTTTCATGAACTTTTTCCAAATTTCTTGAGGCCAAGATTCATCCATATTAGGTATGTTCTTTTCTATCTCACTCCCATTCTAGGTGCTCTAGGTACATGATGGTTTCTTTCAAAGATCTAACTTGATTTTGACATGGATCTTTGCATGTCATGTTAGTGTTAGTGTCCATGTGAAAGGCAAAATGGCCGCCAGACACTTTTGTATATGTTCTTGAAAAAAATATGGTGTCCTGGTCAACCACAGACTATAAGTTCAACCCCATTTGGATGACCTAAGAAATTTGTAATAGTAGAATGTGTACTGGGTATTTTCTATCTATTTTGTAGCCTCTGTGCGGAGTACTATGTGTGGCATTTGGAATGCGGTTTTCTACCTCGAGGGTATTATCTTGGAGCTCTTGAGGAGACTCCATCATTGTGCCTTGCCAAAGGAATACTTCACTAGTATCAGAGCATTTCGATGCGAACGCTTTATTCCTTTTGTGCGAGCAAAGCGAGCACCTGCTTGGCCATCGAAGGATTTCTCCAAGGCTTACAACTAAGGTAGCAACCAAGGCATAGACCTTGGCATACCTTGTCATCTGAGTCACTAAAGTCACCATTGGCATCATTGGCTATGCACGAGGGAGGACCTCAACGATCAAGGAAGACACAGGATCTGATACTTCTTGGGAGGTCAGCCATCCTAGTTCTATTTCCCCTTGAGCTCGCTTAATTGGCAATATCTTGCCACTAAGCTACACTCTTGTGGTGTTTGAAGAAGGGGAAAGACTAAGGTTAACATTGCCTTGAGCATGTTTTGGGCCCTCAAATCTTCATTCTTTATTTTCAATGCCTATTTTGAAGGATTTTTTGGGTGATTCTTGGAGCCATTTTTAAGTAGTTTTGTGCATAATTCTCTTTACACAGGTTCAAGAACCTCTTTATACTTCTTCAACAAAAAATGTTAGCCTTTTGGGGATATGTTTTCAACCACAGTATTAAATATACATGTTTCTTGAAAGGTTTTAGTTGTGGCGAGAGCAGCCACCGCAAGTCTATGCTAGTTTTTCGAGCCTAAAGAACACAGTTGACAGACACTTACATGTTTTTTTGGCTAGTGTTTGGGCTATGAATTCAGCCTTTCAGTTCCATTTTGCTGCACATATTGAGCACATACACACTATGTATGCTTTTGTGGATACTACTTATGTACATCCACATGGTCATTGATATAGCGGTTATGTTTTCTCCATAAAGCCTTTTACGTTTGATAAAGAGAGCCATGGTGAGGTTTTCTTAACTGGGAGACACCCAGATGTCCGGAGTCTCTTTGATGATGTAGGTGGAAGACTTAACCAACCTCGCTATAGGAGATGTATGCTAGTTGTTCATAGGTGCTCGATAAGCCTAGTTGGCTTCTTTTGGGTAACTGATTATATGCAGTAGACTCTATGATTCACTATGCAAGTTTCCATGTCATAACTTGTAGTTTTATTAGATTTTGCCACTGGTCATATTCTCATTTTGCAGAGGAGACTTTGGCAAATTTTTGTAGATCTTTGGGTTTCGTTAACTATACATTAGTCGATTTACTCCTTGATACCCTTATCGATGTGATCACATTCGCTCTCACATAATCCTTTTGGTTGGTGATTGTTGTTCATTAATCCATTTTTTTGGGGAGATTATTGATTTTTCCCAATATCTGACACGTTCATCCTTTCTTGAGCCTTAGTGGTCCTTAGATAATTCTAGCTCGATTTTTATTCTATTCAGTTCTCTATCATCATGGCATCAAAAATCTCAAACACGTCTACTCGATCTAGGTCTAGTGTTAGTGCTCCCAAGAGGAGCTATAACTTGTAAGGAAAAGACCATTTTGAAATCTAGAAATTTGATGGCACAAACTTTGCTCTATGGAAGAATCACATTAAAGATGTGCTAATTCAGAGGAGATAGTGGAAGCTAGTAAATGGAATCTGAAAGAAGCCTACTGATATGGATGATGATGATTAGGATGATTTGGATGAAATGGCCAAGTCTACCATTTGATTGCACCTATTTGATAATGTTTAGTTTAAACTATTAGGCTATGAAAGTGTAGAGGAGCTTTGGAAGAAGTTACAAAATACATATGAAAAAGAAACGACATCGAATAAAGTGTATTTGATGAGAAAGTTATATGACCTTCACATGAAGGACACAAATAGCATTGCTACTCATCTCAATGAGTTTGATGCTATATTCTCCCATTTATAGGCTCAAGAAATGGATATGGATAATGAAATGAAAGCACTCTTGTTGCTATGCACCTTGCCATCATCATGGGATACATTTTGCATAGTTATTGGCAATATCACACTTGGTGGTAATCTGGTCTATGATGACATATGTGGAGCACTCTTGAGTGAGGAGATTCATAGAAAATCTATGGTTGGCACTCAAAGTGGACGTGCATATCATGTTTGTGATTCTTACGAAGGAGAGAATCACCGATGTGGTAGGAGCAAGAACAAGGAAAAGAATGGTCAATAGAATAATAGTAAAAGTAAATCAAGGAAGAAGGATATTGAATGCCATTATTGTCACAAGAAAGGGCACATGAAGAAAGATTGTTATGCATTAAAGAATGCTTAAGGTAAAGGACAGAATGTTGATAGGCATGTTAAACAACTACCTCCATCATTTTCTTTGATTGTGTAGATTTAAGATATTAATGATGTTTTAGATGATGTTGATGTGTTGACACTCAATAGTATTGTGTCCATTGAGGCTCTTATGGCTGATTCTCTTTCCCACACATGGTTGCTACATTCTAGTGCTTCTTTCCATGTGATATCACATAGAGAACGGTTATCCAATTATGCAGCAAAGTCTCTTGGATCCGTGAGACTTGGTGACTCTTACCAATGTGAAGTTGTTGGGTTGGAGATGTGGTTGTGTAGTTCATTGATGGTTCAAAATTTACTATGCATAACGTATGCTATGTATCTCTGTTATCATGAGTTTTATGTCAATTGATCAACTTGATGAACTTGGTTACAAGGTGGTTTTCTATGCTTATGCCTTTTGCATATCAAAGGCAAATATGGTGATTGCAAAGGGAAGCAAAGTTGGCTCACTTTATCCTTTATTTGTATCATAAAAAGAACACTTGTTAACTATCACAGAACAACCTGTGACTTGTATTTGGCATGGCTATTTGAGCCATATATCTCGTAGTGGAATGGAAAATCTTTCTCATTCTGGATACTTGTGTTATCTTTCTCTCATTTTCATTTTGTGAGCATTATCAATATAGAAAGCAAACTAGGAATGTGCATAAAATGCACATTGAATCTTCAATTTAGCCTTTAAACCTCATTCATATAGATGTGTGCAGTCAGATCAAGCATGTTAGGCGTGAGGGGGAGCCGTTGGTTGAATTAAGCCCAAGCCTACATACTTGATGAATACACATGAGCTTGATGTATTAACATATCACTTAAGAAGTTTCATATGTACAACCTCTTATAACTTTGAGTCTAATTACTCATTATAAAAGTGATGTAGACCCACGAGGAGTTAGGAAGCTTGGAATCTCGTATCATTTGGTAGTTAAAGGGAAGAGAGAATTAATCCTATACTTTAGGATTACTTTTAGGTGAGGATTTGAATTTGAATTCAAATGCTTGGCTCCAACACAAAGCTATAAAACTTGAGAAGAAAATCCCGCGTGTATCTTGAGGTTTTGAGATCATTTCCATGTACCTTCATTGAGAAGAGGAGCTCATCTCATAGCTCTCTCGTTTTACACTCATTGAGCAATGCCATATTGGCAATGACTTTGCAACTTTACCTGATTTAGTCAATACATGTTCATTACTTTCTACTCTCATATCTCTATCAGAATCTATCAAAATAGTGATCTTGTCTGAGCTAGTTCTCACTATATACTGAATCATTTTGCATGATTCAAAGCATGAAATCTTTAGTATACCATCTATTTGGATCCTACAAAGTTTCATTGAATTTATTTCTCATAATTGTAAGATATTTGTAAGCCACCGGATTGACAATTGTAAAATCTGACTCTCAACAAACCGAAAGATCGTTGCGTAGATGTTGCAACCTTGATTGATTGTAACCTTTATATAAATCAATGAAAAGACACTTTTGGTGACGATCAGTTGGATCACCAGACTGTCTATCTAGGTGATTGATCTGTGACGTTGTTGTAGTTTGCATTTGAGTAATTCTGAGTATTTTGTTCTTGTCTCTGTCTTGTTTGTTTATCAATACTTGTTCGGTACAGATTGGGGTTAGGGTAATATTCCTAGTAAGTTAAGAGTTGAATTATTGTTTTGCTGAAGGTATTACTGTGAGTCTATGTACAGTAATGTTTACCTTATGATTCGGTTACTGAGAGAGTCTTAAGCTGTGTATGAATCGGTACTCTGTGCATGAACTGTCATGTGAGTAAGTCTGGCAAGGAAGAGCCAGAGTTTTCTGTTAGTGAGTTGGATTAGCATACTTGTTCGAACTACTGTCATGTAAAAGTGAGTTGAATTGGGAAAATCAAGCATAGGGCCTCTGTTTAACAGACCCCTTCCACTCCCAAGAACCTGATATATGTTTAAACGCGTCTCTGACGGCAAGACCCGCGTTTAACACTGGTGCCGTCTGTGGGAAAGTGGCACCAAAGTATTGCAATATAGTTGTGGGAAAGTGGCACCAGAACGTTGTAAATTGATTATGAGAAAGTGGTCATAGATTGTGAATCGACGAGTAGTACGCAAAGTATTGCAAACGTGATATATGCCAGTTACTCATTCCGGTGAAACGTACCCGAAGTATAGGAGAAACGAACAGTATTGGGCGATACCTAATTTGCTAAGGACACCCCCTAGAGCTAGAAGCGAAGATAAGTTTAACCCAGTTGTCAATGAACCGAAGAACGATAGTAGTGATTCCGGTAGCATTCCGGTGGAACGAAGTGCGATTTTGATAGATTTCGGTGCAATTTTGGCACAGTCTGTTGAAGATATAGTAACTCCAGAGTCTACTAGGCCGCAGTATGCAGTTAACTTAACACCATCTGGACAAGATTCGAATTTGTCTGAGGATAGAAGCATGTTGGCCAAAGAAATCAGTGAAGGTGAAAAAGTACCTTGCTTTGGTGAAATCTCGACAAATTTCGATGATATTTCGGTCTTAGTTACAGAGAGTTCACAGTCTCTCGGTGACGGTTTACCATTCCCTGGTGAATCTTCATTCCGGTCACCACTATTCAGAGTAAGCTTCCCTACATTTGATATCAAGGAGGAAGGTAGCTTATTCGAAGCTGAAATCCGAAAGAGATTGAACGATATTATCAAACAGGAAAGTGCACAGGCTGATGATACAGATTGCGACGATCAAGAAATTCAACCTCGGAACTCAGAAGATAGTAACAATACAACAGCAAGCACCATGATTGGACAACAACAACAACAACAACAACAACAATAGCAGCAGCAACAACAACATCTACTTCCACCTCGTCCGGTTCCGACAGGAGTTAGCTACACAAAATTTGGTGGATTTCCAGGTGATGATCCTGATGCTCATGTACGAACCTTTGAAATTAGTTATGCAATACTTAATCATCCACCTGATCCGGCATACAAGGCCATAGTATTCCAATCGACACTAGTTAATGAAGCCGCCAAATGGCTTACAGAATATGATATCAATTATTTCGGCACCTATGAAGCGGTAAGAGATGCGTTTCTACAGAGATTTCGGCTAAAGAAAAATCCCGCCGAAATATTTGATTACCTGGAGAACAATAGACAAAAGCTGAATCAAACAATGCAAGAATATGCCACCCTATTCAAAACTCACTTGAGATAACTACCGCCAGCACATGCTAATTTGCCGGATGATGTCATCACTCAATGGTTTATTAATGGTTTAACTCCGCAGCTCCGACAGATTATGATCATTCATTGTGTAGGAGCTATGACGCTAGATGCGGTTATTACCTTTGCAGCTCGAGAATAAGGTTGGAGGTTTTACCAAAGACCTAGAATGGTTAAAAGCTAGTAAAAATATTGCAGAAGATCCGACCAGACAGATGTACTGCACCACGTGCAAGAATTCCGGGCATACCAGTGCCACTTGTGCACTTAATCAGATGTATTGCGCTATCTGCAATACAACAGGACATTCCACTGAAAATTGTGCCTATAACGCCAAAGTGCAGGGAACAGCAACAGTAAATGCAATTATACAAGAACCAGGACAGCCTACCACCCACTATGTACCACCTCGAAGGAGAAATAATTAGCAGCAAGGATACAGAAATTTTAGAGGACAGAGGAATACCAACTATAATGGAAATTGTTGGCAGACAGGAACATCACAAGAAGGTAATGTCTTGCCACCACCTCGCTGTCATTTTTGCGGTGAATTTGGTCACATCAGAAGCTTCTCTAAAGATGCAGCCGAATATGATCAGAGGAAAAAAGAGAGTCAGAACCCAATGACAAATATGGTTCCAACTTTAAGATGACTTTCGTAGTTTTAGAACTACCGGAGTCAAGTCTTGATTATAATCTTCTTTTCGGTCGTCCTTGGTTGAAACAAGCTAAGGTTATACAAGATTGGTCCGCACAGAAACTCACTTTCAAAGACAATAACCGAAAATATGTTGTAAAATTAGATGCTATTCAGCCCTGTGAACTACATGCTAGACCTTATGTGGCAGAACCAGTTCACATGCTAGATGGTTTATCCGATGACGAAGAAGAAGAATTTTTGAAGAATAACATAGATTTAATTTCCTTAAGGACTGGTGATTTACAATATGTTATAGATCACTGGAATCCGGCAGTTTGTACGGTGATGCCTGTGACCAAAGAAGTAGAAACAGAAAATACTGCTGCTAAGGATGAAACTGCTATACAGCAACTTTTACAATCAATCGATGATTCAGAAAAACCTCGTCAATTCTATGTTCCAGAAGATCAGTTGATCACATATAATTTAGGGGATGAAGTTAATCCACGACCTGTCAAGATAAAGGAAGGATTGTTTGAAGTATTTCAAGCAGATCTGATCCAGTTACTTCGTGAGTTTGCTGATGTTTTTGCATGGGATTACCGTGACATGAAGGGTCTGGACCCCCGCATATATCAGCATCGAGTTGTACTTAAACCGGAAGCAAAACCAATTAAACAACCCAGCTACCAGATGAATCCTAACTATGCTGCACTGGTAAAGGTAGAGCTTGATAGGTTATTAAAAGTCGGATTCATTGTACCAGTAGAACATGCTGAGTGGATATCACCCATTGTTATCGTTCCTAAGAAGAATAAGCAGCTACGCATATGTGTGGATTACCGAAAACTGAATGCAGCTACGGTATCAGATCCGTTTCCTCTTCCATTTCTTGATACATTGCTGGATAGAGTGGCTGGGCATGAAATAGATTCATTTTTGGATGGATATAGTGGGTATAATCAGGTCAAAATGGCTGAGGAAGATATACCAAAAACAGCGTTCATTACCAATTGGGGTGTTTTTACTTGTACAGTTATGTGGTTTGGATTAAGAAATACTCCTAGTACTTTTCAACGATGTATGCAGGAAATCTTCTCCCCCTATCTTACTTCTTTCATGCAAGTATATCTAGATGATTTCTCTTTATTTGGTAAGATGGTAGCACACATGTATCATTTACGGTGTTGCTTTGAGAAGTGTCGTGAATACAGACTCTGATTGAACCCAAACAAGTCTATGTTTGCAGTTTCATGTGGTAAGCTGCTTGGCCATATTGTGTCTGCACAAGGCATACAAGTTGATCCAGATAAAATTGCAGTTGTATTAGAAGCACCTGTGCCTACTACGCCGAAAGAGGTAATGAGATTCATGGGTCAAATCAGATGGCATGGTCGACATTTACGGTGGCTTGCTCATTTAGCAATACCTCTCAATAGATTAATAACCAGTACTCCTCGATAGTTTGTTTGGACTCAGGAATGTCAAACATCATTTGATCGTCTCAAAGGCTTATTAACGCAGGTTCCAATTCTACAACCTCCTAATTGGGAACGTCCATTTCATGTTTTTGTTGACGCATCAGATATCGCCATTGGGAGTGTCTTAATGCAACAAACTGATAAGTGGTTTCGGCCTGTTTATTATGCGAGTAGAAGACTTTCTCATGCAGAAAAGAATTATTCAATAACTGAAAGAGAATGCCTTGGTTTAGTATATTCTGTAAAGAAATTTCGGCATTATTTGTTAGGCCGAAAATTTGTCTTTCATGTAGATCATGTTGCGCTAGTATATTTGGTTCGGCAGCAGCATTTAGGTGGTCGTTTAGCACGTTGGGTTCTATTATTACAAGAGTTTGATTACGAAGTAATTCATTGACCTGGAACTGCACATGCATTAGCAGATTTCCTTTCTCGGTTGGATTCCCATGAAGCTCCGGTCGGTGTTGATGACACCACACCTGCAATTTATGTTACTGACCAAACTACTGATGAATCTGCAGAACCTCCTGTGACATCTACTTATTATGATCAGTTATTAGCCTTTCTTACTGATGGAAATCTTCCTGCTCAGACTTCTCCTACAATGCGTAGGAAAATTGCAGTTTACAATCGCCGATTTCGGTTGATTGCTGGAGAATTGTATTATATGGATCACACTAGAGTCTTACTTCGTTGTATTCCTCCACATGAAGTAAACTCAGTTATCACTCTGGCACATTCCATACCTTCCGGTGGAAATTTTGCAGCAGATTTAACGCACCGGAAAATTCTGCAAAATGGGCTTTGGTGGCCTACCATGTACAGAGATGTATCTCAGTTTGTCAAACAGTGTGACAATTGTCAGCGGTCTGGACAACCTTTACAACGATATTTTTTTCCTCTCCAACCTGTAGCCTTTTCAAAAATGGGGTCTTGACTTACACCTCCAGCAATCCTTAGCAACAACAGATATATTCTGACATGCACAGATTATGCTACAAGATGGGCAGAAGCTTGGGCTTTACGGTCCGCTACAGCTATTTTGGTAGCAAAATGTTTAATGACAGACGTATTTCCACGATTTGGGTTACCTCTAGAACTTGTGACTGATCAAGGCACACATTTTGTTAACAATTTAATGAAAGTGCTCATACACTCTTTGCAGATTCTGCATAAATTCAGTTCTCCTTATTATCCTCGTGCTAATGGCTTAGCTGAAAGTACAAACAAGACCTTGCTGAATATGCTTCGAAAATTGATTCTGGAATCACCAGAAAGATGGGATCAATTACTACCTGCAGTATTATGGGCATACCGGACTACTTACAAAGTTGCCACCGGACTGAGTCCTTTCAAACTTGCATATGGAATGGAGGCAATTGCACCAATGGAACTTGTAGTACCAAGCTTACATGTGGCCATCTCTCAAAAATTGTTACCTGAAAATTCTTTGCCTTTTTGGTTGGACACACTCAGAGAACTAGATGAGCATCGCTAGGAAAGTTTCCTGACTCTTCAAAAAGTGGAGTTGCGGCAAGCTCGTACACATGATCGGTATCTAAAAACTCTAGTTTTTACGGTAGGGTAACTTGTGCTGTTTTATAATTCAAAATCAAATTGCTCTGCTGGAAAATTCAAGTTACGTTGGTTTGGTCCTTACCGGATTACTGAACAAGTGGGCCCAGCAACTTTTCGGTTGACTACTTTGACCGGAATTCCTCTTCCGAAGGTGATAAATGGTTCAAAGTTGCAGCCATATCATCAAGCGCCTGATTCGCACTGAAGTGTCTTGCGGTTGCCTGCGTATTTTTCTTTTTTTTCTTTTTTTTCTTTTCTTTTCCTTTTTAGTTTTGCATGATTACTAAAATAAGTCTGTAAATATCCTCGTTTCATACCTAATTATGATCAACAGCCGCCCTGCATTATCGTTCTGCTCATGCATGCACACCGAAGTTATGAGATCATCATTTCAACATCGCGCGATGATTAACAAATTTCAATTGCTTCCCGCTGCCAAGTATCTACTTAACCTTTTTTGTTTCACTGTTAATCGCTATTGTGTCTGCGTGTTCTGTGTGATTGTTCTATCTGTATACCTTGTGCAATTGTGTTCGTGTGCTTGTGTGTGCGCAACATGGAAGCATTAGCAAATTTTGCTACGTTCCGTGATGGACTCCCCGCAGATGTAGGTGAGTTCTTGCAAATTCGTGGGTTGGCCAATTTCGTTGAACTGCCTTGGCATTCAGTGGACTGTCACCCATTCTATGCCCAAATCATCGCCGCCATCGCTGCCACACCTGCTACAAAGCAAAGTTGGGCAATCACCTCCTTACCATCTCGTACCGTAATAACTTTTTAGACTTTTGTTGATGCATTCCGCCTCTCTACGCAAGGTCGAGAGAATGGACCTAATCTGTTGATAGCCACAATGAACCAATTATTCCCTAGGCACTCTTCTAACGAATATGCTATCCTTTGTCGCCCTGAGCCTGAACGATCAGCATTACAGTTCTTAGTCGCTATCCTCAACCTGCAGAAGCAAACATATGGCATATCTCGCCCTTTTTATTCAGCAATAGATATGGCTGCCAGAGAACCTGTAAACTTTGCATCTTACTATTTCCGTCGCATTCACAAGGAATGCATTTCGATAATTAAACAGGTCAATAAGGGAGATATGCCACGATCGAGATTACCACACATCATCTCTTTTCTATTTCCGGCAATACAAGCAGCACAACCACTACCCAGAGGCCCAGTATTACACCATGAAGAATCCGTGCAGCTGCTGGAAGATGATGAAGAAGATGACGAAGAAATT
The DNA here is from genome assembly GCA_020310875.1 of Ceratopteris richardii. NCBI lineage: Eukaryota > Viridiplantae > Streptophyta > Polypodiopsida > Polypodiales > Pteridaceae > Ceratopteris > Ceratopteris richardii. The sequence goes on from CM035412.1 coordinate 195,975,593, forward strand.
TTCCACCTCCTCCGCCGCAAAAGAATCAGAATAAGTTCATCTGACAGTGAAGTACAGGGTTCAGCCGCAGATGATAAAGCAGGTAACAATGAAGAGGAAGGGAATGAAGATGAGACTTTCCATGACATAGCAACATCCATGCATCAGGATTCTTCAGCACAGTCATCTCAGGACCAGCAAGATGAACATGATAAAGACAACTCTTCCAAGGACGAATCATAGCAACAATCCGAACAGGAAAAGAATGAAGATGGGCAACATATTATTGAAGTTATTTTTGACGAACTGATTAAGGCAGTGGAGTTTGCAGTTGTCAATCCTGAAGACACTAAGCAACAAACCACCGAAAAGGTACTACAATCTGACACTGTTCTTCTCACTTCTCCACCCGACCATCCAGCTGAACCCATTATACCTATTCCACCCATTGTCCCCAATGAACCTACTGCTTCTTCATCCTCGTCACCGAATTATTCTCCACCCAATTCCCATCAGCTCCTCACAGCCTCCATCTCAACCTCGTCCTCATCTTTCGCTTCCTTCACTCCCTGTATTTTCTGAGCTTGCAACTATGGGACAGATGCTGATCCATCTATCGCAGCAATTACCAATACAGATGAAAGAAGTCACTGATACTATCAGAGATGATTTCCATCATAAGGTCGATGTGCTGGAGGCAGACATTAGTCCTCTCCAGGAAGAATTAGTAGTAGCTAAAGCAGAAAATCAAGCCTTACATGAACAAATTAAGGAGTTACATGCCAAAATTGTCGAACAGGTAGCAGTTACCAGTCAACGAGATGCGGCACTGGCAGCAGTTCGAGAAAAAGAAGAGTTATTAAGTGTTGCGGATGCTGAAATTATGCATTTAAAACAATTAGCCCAAGATAAAGAAGATGCACGTGTAGCTTTAGGGAATCTATTAGAAGAAACTAGACAACAACTTGACGAAATGGTACAACATGGACAAGAGTTGGCGGACCTGGCGAAGCGCACTTATGAAGAGCTACAGAGAACCAAGATTGATTTATCTGACGTAAACAATAGTCTTAAATGCAAATTAACCATGGAAGCTCAATTATAGAAAGAGATAACAAGGATCAGAAGAGAGCGTGATGCTTTTCATCAAACAATCCAATTTCAGAATCAGGAGATAGAAAGAAGAGAGTATCAACTGGATACACAGAAAGAATGACTCTCCCAGATCGATAAGGAAATTGCCTACATGAAGGTTACTAGGGATGCGGCTCTGTTGAATGAGTTTTATTTACAAGAAGCTTTTCTGCAGACACAAGCAAAAGTTTTGATGACTCAGGTTATTTCTTTAAGTTCAGTATGCACAGATGCCCAGCTTGTAGAACCAGACATTTTGAGGCAGATGATAGAATCATTCAAGAAGAAAATTGCCCGGACTTTTAGATTAGAAAGATCTATGTATTTAGAAGGAATAGTAGATGAACCATAATTTTTGTATACCTGCGGGTTCAAGTCCACCGTGCATGCCAGTGTAAGCCGTCGGATTGGCAATTGTAAAATTTGACTCTCAACGAACCGAAAGGTCGTTGCGTAGATGTTGCAACCTTGATTGATTGTAACCTTTATATAAATCAATAAAAAGACACTTTCCGTGACGATCAGTTGGATCACCAGACTGTCTGTCTAGGTGATTGATCTGTAACGTTGTTGTAGTGTGCGTTTGAGTAATTCTGAGTATTCTGTTCTTGTCTCTGTCTTGTTTGTTTATCGATACCTATTCAGTACAGATTGGGGTTAGGGTAATATTCCTAGTAAGTTAAGAGTTGAATTATTGTTTCGTTGAAGGTATTACTGTGAGTCTGTGTATGGTAATGTTTACCTTATGATTCGGTTACTGAGAGAGTCTTAAGCTGTGTATGAATCGGTACTCTGTGCGTGAACTATCATGTGAGTAAGTCTGGCAAGGAAGAGCCAGAGTTTTCTGTTAGTGAGTTGGATTAGCATACTTGTTCGAAGTACTGTCATGTAAGTGAGTTGAATTGGGAAAATCAAGCATAGGGTCTCTGTTTAACAGACCCTTTCCACTCCCAAGAACCCGATATATGTTTAAACGCGTCTTTGATGGCAAGACCCGCGTTTAACATATCATTCAATTAATGCTCATTGGTCTGTGATCGTCTAGGCCTATAAAAGTCGGGGTTGTTGCTTTACTTGCTAAACATAATTCTCTGCATATAGTCTATCATTTTAGATGATTCCACTCATGATTGGTAGCTTGTTTTGCTAATTAAGGTTCCCTAAAAGGACTTTTACTAATTGCTGCTATACTCAGAGAATTGAGTAAAACACTGAGTGTCACGAGGAAGGAGATAAGGAAGAGATCTCACACACACACTCTCACTCTCAAGGAGAAACACACACACAAATTGAGGCAACGAAGAATGATATACAACAAGTGCAATATATAAAGATGAGTACATAAGGAAAAACCTAATGTCCGCGAATGAGTGAGCTAGCAAGAAACAAATGTGCCATCACTCTCGGTAAGTAAATCTAATAAAGCTCAATGAAGTATCCCTGACATATACCAGCGTGACCACTATACATGTCAGAGAAACGAAAAACTGGTACGTGTCATCCTGGATCATCACATGTTGAGCTTGATATCTCAACACTCCCCCTCAAGCTCAATGCCATATCTTATAATCCAAGCATCTCTCGAAACTTCTTCAACTTCTCAGCTCCAAGTGCTTTGGTGAAAATATCAACAACCTGCTCATCTGTTCTCACATAAACAAGATCAACATCATCCGCTAATACCTTCTCTCTGATGAAGTGATAATGTACCTCGATATGCTTTGTTCTAGCATGGAAAACAGGGTTCCATGCTAACTCTATGCTGCTAAGATTATCCCATTGGTGGTGAGCTTCCTCTTTCAATAACTGGTTGAGCCTGTGGAGGTAAAGAAACTTATGGTTTGTTTACCAATTGCTCTAATCTTTCTAGTAAGCCTTGGAAATGCAAATCCAGTTTGACAGAGTTTGTCTGATTGAACTTTTGACTAGTCTCGAGTATAGCTTGAGCTTGTTCTACCATTTTCATGCACATTTTCATCCGTTCAATCTCTAAATCTGCTCTAGGGTAACTCTTGTCTAGGTTTGCAGCTGTAGGCCCTTCTTGAAGTCGAGCCTGGTAGGTCTTGAACATCATGTCCAAGCCTTCTGGGGTTGGATCAGCAAGAACAGACCCTGGTTGCGGTCTATTTACAATGGGTGGTGGGGTGGGATGAGGTGGAGTGGATGGAGTTTCGGCATGCGAGGGGCTTTGAGATGCAATGTCTTCTATTTTTGTTTTCGCTTCTTTTAAGCTTTCTTCTAGTTCCGATAACTTTTTATTCCACTTGCGATTGGCCTTCTCTCTGGTATCCTTCCATGTTCTTGTTTTCCTCTTACTAGGCTCTCTTGATTCACTCGACTCTGATTGTTCTGCTGGTTTATCCTGTTTTAAGGCTTATGCTCTAGTGACAGCTTGTATAGGAGCCACATTGCTACTACTTGAACTTGAATCTGCCACTAAGCCTACCACATTAATGGGTGTAATCTTGGGTGCACTGGAGGGGTTTCTTGGACAATCTCTGGGGAGATGGTCTTTCCCACAATCAGGACAAAAAGCCTGTATTGTGATAGCCTGTCCTTGACTCAGAGATGGTGGGTGGGGATAGTCACGAATGAAATGGTCACCTTGACATCTGAAACAAGATCCTCTAGGGGCTTGTGGTCTCATTTGTCTCACTTGGGGCCTAAGGTTAGGATTTGTGTACATGACACTGGAGTATTCAGACTCCCAATTTTGTTCCATAGGTGGTGCCTCATATTGATACGGATAAATCTCACTATGTTCAGGTGACTCTGTGTAATAAGCATGTGGACTACCTTCATGGGAGTAGTCTGAACTATGCAACCACTTTCCAATATTCTTTTTTCTTTCTATCTATCTAGGTCATCAAAAAATCATTCTCTAGATCCTTCATCTCTTGGACAATTATAAAACGTGGTCCTAAATCATTTGTAGATAAAAAAGCCCAAAGATTTGGGTTTAATTTAATGGAAAGATAGACTTCTACAAGCTTGGAATCCATATGAATTCTAGTTGTACCACAATATGCAAGCCATGTGGGCACACTAACAATTATCGAAAGAGCAAAGTCAAGAAATACTACAGAGTTAGCCAATAGAGGATGCAAAGCCTCCTTTGTAGAGGGCTTTAATGAACTAATCAAGTCAGTGAGAACAGTGGAGGCAGTCCATTTCTTCAAGAGGAAGCCATTACTACAATTTGACCCTCGACGTATACATTTAATGTCAAGGCCCGGGTAGTACATAGGAGTCCCAACAGATGGCCAATCCTTGCGACATCCAGAAGAAGCACCGTTAGTCCCTCAACCCCCACCTGACTGACCACTTGTAGGCAAAACTATCATCATCGATTCCCTGCCACAATCCTCAACATCTCTACCTGCAATAGCCTTTGAAATCACCTCCACTTCAACTAAAACTCTTTCCTCTCCTGTACATCCAACTCCCCTAGTGCACCCCAACTCACCTCAGCTATCCTAATTCATAGCAAGTGCTACAATAGAAGCCATAGCACCTCCAATACCCCACACTTTACCTGAAACCTTCACCCCGATTACCTCGACCCTAGTTTCCCCCAACCTAAATAATCCTTTCCTAAACCCTTCCCTTTCTTCATTTCCCCTTCCTCCATGACCTATTTTCCCCTTTCCCCCACAAATGACCTTTTCACCCGTATCCCCTCCCAATCTGATCCCATCACCTATATCTTCTCCTCTACACCAAAAAATCTGTGAAACTCAACAGGTCATGTTGGAGCAGGACAACCAACAATTGGTGATTATATGAAGCCCAAAAATAAAGATATGAAGAAAAGATTGAAGTTCAACTTCATGAAGTGAAGTGAAGGTTCAGGAAGAAAAGTTCTTTAAACATATGTACATTAGTTTTGTGAATACTTCAATATACTTGAAGTAATGACAAATCAATACTCATATGTATATATATACATGTATATAATCGTATTAGAAGAGAGAGATGAAATATAGATGAAAAAGAGATGAATAGATGATGAGTATTGTGTGTATCATCCATCAGATGTATGGAGAGTTGAATAGGAAGAATGTTTAGAGAATTGCGCATCGATCTTTTCTCTAGTTCTCCTTCCGTGTTTGATTTTATCAGAAATCCTTTTGTACACATATAATTCCATAGTTAATCTATCTATGGGTAAAGTTTAACAGTCTAATTGCAAACAGGCTGAGAGAACTTTGTGTAGGAACATCTATATGTGAAAAAGTGTTGAGTGTCTTCTGAAACAGGTGCAATCCTAATGGTCAAACAAATGGTCAGTTCTCACTGCACAGTGTAAAGTTTTACAAAAATGAGGAGTCAAAATTTAAGTTGGAAGGTAGGCCATCTATGGATAAAAGCATTTACTTAAACGGGTTCTAGTTTGGGAGAATCATGTGTTAGAAGTTACAGGTGTCAAAGTCGACTCTACAAGAAGGCAGTTTCAGATATAGGTAGATTGTTTGGATCATTTCTCATAATCTACTTAAGATTTTGAAGTGTTTTAACTTGGAGGAGGTGTGCAAACTCTAGGGGACACATTTTACAAAGTTTCATCAGAAAATTTACACAAATCATTAATCAATGAATCAATAATGTGCAATTGACTTTTTTGTGAAATGACTTTCTTCAGAGTTAGCTACAATCTGGATAGTTTGGTGCTTGTCTTCCAAATTTGGTTGGATTTTAAAGTTATTCTTGATATAGAAGTGGTCTAACATCAAGGATAGCTTGTTGTTTTGGAGATTAACACTCTCCATCAGTGGTATCAGAGCAGGAAGTATCAAAATTGAGGAAAGGAAGACCCCGACTGCTGCAGATATACAAATTTCACACCTTGAACGTTCAAAAGGATAAAGTGTGGAAGAAAGACTGAAGGAAGACACATAAAGGCTATCAAAAGGATCAAAAGGAGCAACATTCGAAGGTAAGGTACATTCATTCCTTATTAGGATTAAAGATTTGATAGTACAGGTGAAGAAAGGATGGGAGATAGTCTCCGAATTGAGAAGTTGGATAGAGAGAACTATCCAGCTTGGTCTATGAGAATGGAAGCTCATCTTATAAGCAAAGATCTGATGGGATACATCACAGATCAAGCAAAAAAGCCAGAGTTCAAAGATCCTAGTGTTCCAACTAGGGAGGAGCTTGCAGATATAAAGATTTGGATGAAGAACGATGCTAAAACAAGGAGCATAATCTACATGGCAGTAAATGATTATTTGCTTCCTCATATTAGAGGACTTGAAAGTGCAAGTGACATATGGAATGCTTTGGAAGAGCATTTTCAAAATACAAACAAATCAAGGAAAGCTTCATTATGGGCAGAGTTTACTACATTTAAGAAGAAGACTTCACAATCAATATCTGATTATGTGACAAAGATGAAAGACATTGCTGATTCTTTAGGTGCAGTTGATGAAGATATTGAAGAAGATAAGTTGGTAAGACAAATTCTCACAGGGCTAAGAGGAGATGAGGCTTTAGAGGTAGAGGTGGTAGGAATTCTTTTGGAAGAAGTGGAGGAAGAAACTTCCAAAATCAATCCTACAATAACACCTACTATAATTATGCATCAGATCAGAAAGAAGATTCAACTCTTATTATGAATGCAACATGTGAAGCTTCACATGAACACATGAGAGTATTTTATATTGACTCAAGATGTAGCAATCATCTGAGTGGAAACATTGCTTTGATGACTGATCTAGATCATAAGGCAATCAATCACACAGTTCAAACAGGTGATAATACAAAGCACAAAGTAAAGTCAATTGGTTTAGTTAAAGCCAAAGATGGAAGTACTCTCTTGAGTAAGGTTCTGTATGTTCCTGCAACTCCAAAGAATTTGATTAGTGTAAGACAAATTGTGGAAAAAGGATATGAGGTAAGGTTCACTAATGATGGAGTTTATGTTGAAGACCCTAGTCAAGGGTATAAACAAATTGTTACAGGAAAGAAGGAAGGAAGGCTCTTCACATCAAAGATACAAGGTAATATTGGACATGCTATGTTCACATATGGAGAGTAAAAGGTGTCTGAATTGGATCTTGGCATAAAAGATTTGGACACTTTAATGAAAGAGGTATCAAAGAAATGGTTAACAATGGTTCAGTGCTTGGATTGCCTAATGTTGTAGGTCAACACATGACATACAGATGTGAAGCATGTCAGTTAGGTAAGGCTCAAAAGAAATCATATAATAAGCATGGTTTTATGTATTCAGAAAGACTTGAATTGGTACATATAGATGTGTGGGGTCCTTCAAAGGATTTCAGTATAAATGGTTCAAGATATTATGTCATATATGTTGATGATGCTACCAGGTGGATCACAATCTATGTGATCAAAGACAAGTCAGAAGTGTTTAATACATTTAAACACTATCATGCATATGCAAAAAGAATTACACGTCAAAAATTGAAGAGGTTAAGGTCAGATGGAGGGGGAGAGTATTTCTCTAATGAGTTCAATGATTATTTGTGGAATGCAGGTATAAAGAGAGAGGTTACTTGCAGGTACTCTCCTCAACAAAATGGGGTAGCAGAGAGAAGAAATAGAACTCTTGTTGAGTTTGCAAGATCAATGATGAAGGAGAAAAAATGTCCTAATTATTTGTGGGCTGAGGCTGTAAACACAACCACATGTTTGGTCAATAGATTACCATGTAAAGCTTTGCAGGGTATGACACCATATGAGGCTTGGTGGGGTAAGAGACCTACCTTGGATCATTGTAAAATATTTGGATGCTTGGCATATGCATATGTGCCATCTCAATTGAGGCATAAATTGGAACCTAAAGTAGAGAAGTATGTATTCATTGGTTATGATGACAAGCAGATGGGTTATAGGTTGTGGAGTCCATCCACAAAGCAATTCCTTGTGTCTAAGGATGTTACATTTGATGAGCAAGGTACTTGGTATGCAGGTACACTTAATGTTCATGCAAATGATGAAGAAATTGTGAATCAAAAGAAAGATAAATCAAAGATTCAGATATTTGATGAAGAGGAGAACAATGAAGTACAAGTTGAAGTTGAAGAAGTGCCAAGGTTTGATCTAGAATGTGATGAACCAGAAACTTCAAGAAGTGGAGAACTCAGAAGGTCATCTAGGCACAAATGGCAACCTAGAAGGTATAGCTATGATACTTCATTCTTGACTACTAAAGATTATGCTTACATGTTAAAAGCAGATGAAGATCCATCCACATATGATGAAGCCAAAGGGAAGAAGAATTGGGAAAAAGCTATGCAGGAGGAATATGATGCATTGATGGAAAATGAGACTTGGGATTTGGTTCCTAAACCAAATAGTCAGAAGATTATTGGATGTAAATGGGTCTACAAAACAAAAAGGTTTGCAGATGGAAGTGTATCTAGGTACAAAGCCAGGCTTGTTGTAAAGGGATATGCACAGACATATGGTGTGGACTGATGAAAATTATAGTCCTGTTGGAAAGATGACAACCATAAGGACTCTCATAGCAATTGCTGCTTGCAAAGGTTGGAAATTATCTCAATTAGATGTGAAGAATGCATTTTTTTAAATGGTTATATTTCAAATGAAGTCTACATGGAACAACCAGATGGTTTCAAAGATCAAGTGTATCCAAATTATGTGTGTAAGCTCAAGAGAGCTTTGTATGGATTGAAGCAGGCCCCAAGGGCATGGAATTATAGGCTTGTAAAGTTCTTAAAGGAACTTGGATTTCAAGCATCAAAGGTAGATAGTAGCTTGTTAGTCAAAGCAAGTGACGATGGATTTATTTATGTTTGTATTTATGTTGATGACATAATACTTACAGGAATAGATGACAAAGGTATACACATGATTAAGAAGCAGATGGAGAAAGAATTCAAAATCAGTGATTTGGGAAAGCTGTCATTCTTTTTGGGGAAGGAGATTTCATATACTCAATATGGACTATATGTAACTCAAGAAAGGTATCTGAAAAATTTGCTAACCAATTTTTAAATGGAAGATTGCAGGATAGCACCAACTCCAATGGAAGTAAATCATAGATTGAGTAGATATGGAGGAGAAGAATTCAAAGATATGAAGCTTTATCAGAGTTTGGTGGGTAGCCTGATTTATGCTACATTAACAAGACCTGACTTATCATATGCAGTTGGAGTTCTATCTCAATTCATGCATTGTCCTAGGAAGGAACATTGGATTGCAGGACAAAGAGTACTTAGGTACATCAAGGGCACACTTAAAGAAGGTTTGTATTATGGATTTACTTCAGATACAAGAGTCAAAATATAGAGTGATGCAGATTGGGCAGGTAATTCTGATGATAGAAGATCAACACATGGATATTTGTGTTATGTGGGAGATAAGCTAATCTCATGGAGCTCTAAGAAGCAACATACAATTGCTTTATCATCTGCAGAAGCAGAGTACAAAGGCATGGTAGAAGCTGCAAAGGAACTAATATGGTTAAAGAATCTTATGAAGAGTTTTGATATTGTTCAGAGTACTCCTATTATTTGTGGAGACAATATGAGTTCTTTATATTTGGCAGCAAATCCTGTATTGCATGCTAGAACTAAACATATTGAGATTCAGTATCATTTTTTGAGAGAGAAGGTTGTTGATAAAGAAATAGAAGTTATGCATACTCCTCCAAAAGATCAACTTGCAGATATGATGACAAAAAGCTTGGATGGACCAAAGTTGCAGAGGTTTAAAGATATGGCAGGAACAAAGAAGATGCAAGTAATCACAATTGATGATTGAGCGGGAGCTGTTGGAGCAAGACAATCAACAATTGGTGGTTATATGAAGCCCAGAAATAAAGATATGAAGAAAAGATTGAAGTTCAACTTCATGAAGTGAAGTGAAGGTTCAGGAAGAAAAGTTCTTTAAACATATGTACATTAGTTCTGTAAATACTTCAATATACTTGAAGTAATGACGAATCAATACTCATATGTATATATATATATATATATATATATATATATATATATATATATATATATATATATATATATATATATATATATATATATATATATATGTATATGATCATATAGAAGAGAGATGAAATATAGATGAAATATAGATGAAAAAGAGATAGATGATGAGTATTGTGTGTATCATCCATCAGATGTATGAAGAGTTGAATAGGAAGAATGTTAAGATAATTGCGCATTGATCTTTTCTCTAGTTCTCCTTCTGTGTTTAATTTTGTCAGAAATCCTTTTGTACAAATCTAATTCCATAGTTAATCTATCCATGGTTAAAGTTTAAGAGTCTAATTGCAAACAAGCTGAGAGAATTTTGTGTAGGAACATCTATATGTGAAAAAGTGTTGTCTTCTGAAACAGGCGCAATCTCGATGGTCAAAGAAATGGTCAGTTCTTAGTGCACAGTGTAAAGTTTTACACAAATGAGGAGTCAAAATTTAAGTTGGAAGGTAAGCCATCTATGACTAAAAGAATTCACTTAAACGGGTTCTAGTTTGGGAGAACCATGTGTTAGAAGTTATAGGTGTCAAAGTCGACTCTACAAGAAGGCGGTTTCAGATATAGGTAGATTGTTTGGATCATTTCTCATAACCTACTTAAGCTTTTGAAGTGTTTTAACTTGGAGGAGGTGCGGAAACTTTAGGCAACACATTCTACAAAGTTTCATCAGAAACTTTACACAAATGATCAATCAATGAGTCAATAATGTGCAGGAGACTTTTCTGTGAAATGACTTTCTTCACAGTTAGCTAAAATCTGGATAGTTTGGTGCTTGTCTTCCAAATTTCGTTGGAGTTTAAAGTTATTCTTGATATAGAAGTGGTCTAACATCAAGGATAGCTTGTTCTTTTGGAGATTAACACTCTCCATCAGGTCGTATATTCCTCCATTTGTTCACACCCACCCATGCACCCACAATCACACCACTTTTCACCATTAGTTCAGTTGATAACACATCCAACAACATGGATATTTCACCACCCATTGCACCACCACTCACATCCACAATTTCACCACATCATATCAGTACATCACATTTCTCTTCTGTCACCATAACATTCACTACCCCAAGCCCATTTTCCCTTCCCCCTGCATCGACCCTCACACCAACATCATCTTCACACACCACATCATTGTTATTATCACCCATTGTAGGCACCACATTTAGTCAAATGTTCGCATGTATGAAACAAGTTAGGGATGAATTTGGATCCTTGAAAAGACTCATTGACCATTGAAGGTTTCTCTTAATGCATGACATCAAGAACTCCGTGATGCTTATCACTTGATGGAGTTGGAATTGGAGCAAAAGACTAAGGAAGCTATGATTGAAATAGAGGACCAACTATGAACCCATATTGTACGTAATGCAACGTTGACCAGGAAGATGTGGCTCTTAAGGAGACATCTTGCAGCTGCCAAGGAAGAGAACCAAAGGTTACAAAACAAAATCGTGGAAAATTTAAAGCAGCTATGGATAGATCCGAAGAACCACTCAGTCCAAGCAGATTTAAAGTAGTTCCCTCGGAGACCATGAAATTATTGTTGGATGATCATGCACATCTACTCGAAGGCTATGATTGGATCAATGAAGAATATTAATGCCTACATATCACATTACGGGCATGTGTATTAGACCTTCAGGCCTAGGTTGCTACCTAGTTAGAGCCTCCAAGACCTGACTCCCCATCGGAGATCCCAACACACGAAGAGACAATCTCAATCCCAGTAGAGGTGACTTATGAAGAAGAATATGAACCACAACCAGCCCTAGGTGGACATGCCAAGGTAGAAGGGCAGGAGACATTAGAACTTCCCACCCTTGCATGGCTAAAATCTGTTGAATAGCTTGGTCAGACCCACTCAACATGTGTAGAGACACAACTCCATGCGATGGCCCTCATAGAAGAATGCATACTGCAATCACCTTATTTTGCTCAACTCGCACCACGAAGTTATATCTCCATCAACGAGCTTCAATACAAACCTTATTTTCTCTACATAGCAAAAACCTGGCAGCCCTCCGATAGTAGGATACATGATGACAACCATACACCACTGGCTCACCCAACTTCATCACATGACCGATGTAGCTGCCAAAATGACCATTAAAATATTTGACATGATGAAGAAAGTGTTTAAAATCGTTCACAAAGTCAAAGCACCACACATCAACACTCCAGGTTTTGAACATGGCAATGGAGACCTTGCATACGATATGAGCACAACACCATCAATCAGGGTGTGTTATGATTAGCACTATCGGATCAAGTATTTGTCTGCTTGCTACAAACAGACGTTTGAAGAAATATTTACAAATTGATTTTGGGAATATCACTATGAAGTCTTCATAAGCCAACTGACACATGTGCTATAGTTGTTCACCTGTGAATAACTTATGTATTCGACATGCCATTGGCTTCCACCACCAGAGGAACCTCAAAATATCAACTAGAGAAAAATTAGAAGTTGATCTTGCAAGAGGTATCCACATCAAGAGCACACCCTACCCCAGGATCTCGTGCAAACCTTCATTACGCAAACCCTATCACAAGGATCTGTCAGTGATGATAGATGTGAGAGGGAGGGCATGTTGGCAGTACATCCGATAGTGTGTTGGCAGTACATCCAATAGTAGCCGGAGGCATCGACACAGAGGAAGCATATAAGACGGGAGTGCAGTGAGTTGTGGGGGCCAAACTCTTCATATTTTTCAAGAAATATACTTCATGATATTCCTTTCAAACTTCAAATAGTGATTATTCTCACTCCTGTAACATATGTACCATAAAACACCCAACTTTGTATTTAGCAACTCCATTTTGTGCAAACTGAAGAGTCTTCGAGTTTGAGGAGCTTAGGTAGAATGACGATACCAATTTTGGTAATTTTTAGACTTCATTAGGACCTCAAAATGACCTTGAGAACCTATTTTTTAACTATGTGAGATCCTAGCCTAGAACAATAGGGAGCAATCATGATGTAACAATGCAATGGCAATGTCCTGTTTCCAATGGTTGTTGGCAATCATGATGCAACAATGCAATGGAAATGTCCTGTCATATGTACTCAATCTTGATTCCTAAACCATAATGCCAATGTTCATGGTCATGTAACCAACCTGACTTCTTGGGACAACTTCTTGATGTGTACAAGAAATGAAAATGATATCCTGATACCCCTTGATTGATGTTATTCCTTGCATAATATGAAGATGATTTCCCTCGGCTTTCATAAAATTTCAACATGTTTTTTGTGTTTGATGCCTCTTTTCCTAGGTTTTGAGGTGCTTAGAGCAAGGATATGTAAAGGTTTTTAACAAATTCCAATGATTTTTCAAAAAACAAGTTTCTAAGAACTTTGAGCTCTCATATCTTGCACAACCTCAACCAAATGACATGAAACTTGTAGGAGTGGTAGTTCTAAAAACAAAGAGCTTTATTTCAAATTTCAAGTGAAAAGGATCTCCATGCTAAGAGCAGAAAGCCTCCAAATTTTTGTTCTCTCTCCTCTCTCTATTATTACTCACTCAAAATTAAAATTGATGCAAATGAGATCAAAGTCTAGAGCTGTGGGTATAAAGGGAGTTGTACAAATCTAAAAACTTACCTTGGGGAGTATACCAAGTCAGTTTTTACCTTTTTCAAGGTTCCACGAGCACTCAAAGCTTCTTCTTCACTTCTAAGCTTCTACAAGCTGAAAATTAACATAATTAACACTTTTTTATAGGTTTGTTTGACAATTTACTTTGAGAATGAAGATTTCTTTTAGAATCCTTGAAATCTACACATCCCCTACATACAATGACATCCTGACCTATTAGCATCTATTCATGTGCACAAAATGACATATGCATGCATGGACATACATCAAAGATATGCATAAAAGAAAGCACAATTATCCTCCCCTCAACTTGAGCATACACATAGAGAAAATGTGGCACACATATAGATAAAGAAAGCACATACATTGAGCCTACACTTAAATCCAATAAAGAAAACACACATGCAAGGAGGAATAGATGAAAAATATATTCTTATATACCATGTTAAGGGGTTTTTGTTGCAATTTGTAAATAGTTATTTTGAAAGTGTATATGAATAGTAGAATAGTGTTATGTTTTTATTGGAAATCCATATTGGCTTTGTGAACAAGGTTGCATGCCTTATGTCCATTATAATACTACGCCTTGAAGCACAAATTATTTTATGCTTGTGTGTGTTTTGAAACAGGAAGAGAATAGAATCTGATAGTTGAATTACATGTACCATGTTTTAATGCACATAGTATTGGGATATTTACAATATTCTTGTCTTTATTGTGAAGAGATGGATAGGTATGTGCTTGAAGATGAAGAGGTGTTGCAAAATCCTTGATCTACATCAGCCAAATGAACTCCAGAAGTATATGGTGGGCCCTTTTAGCTTGCCAATGGATGTATTAGACACCCTATGTACCTTGGAAGATCACTCTCAAAAAGATAGATCAAAACAGATAAGTTGGAGTTAGCTCAGAGGTGAAAACTTGCTATTCTTGGTTCATACACCTGTCCAGTGTTTTACATAATTCTCTGATCACAGCAGCAATTAGCTCAATTCCTCTTGGGGAAGTCTAGGAAACTTAAAGAGCTAACTTTCAAGAGTAATCTCATAAAAAATAATGAACCACACACTGAGAATGAGTTTTAACAAGTGATGACATCATCCCGATTTTCACGGGCTGCTACAGAAATAGACCAGTGAGCAGAAAAATCAAAATAACTCAAAATGTAGGAATTCAATGATTATGAAAATTTGTATGTTTATACTAGACAGTAAGCGGAAGCCAACAAGCTTTAAATCACTGAATTTGGATAAGTAACCACTGAGAAATGGCTCTGACAAGATGAGTAAAAAAGTCGGGTACCTGACAGAGAAGTGAAGATGAACAGACCCTGTTGACTTCAAATGAACATAACTGAAGGTTGCAACATCCAAATGACATGAAAATTTGTGAGCATATCGTAGACTTATAGAGCTAACTTTACCAAGTTAAATCACTGAAAATGATGCACCAAGCTCAGAGAAAACATCTCTGCAAGCTGACTGAGAAAACTGAGAGTAATGGCAGTGAGTAGTACACTTCACAAGAACATGGAAAGATGAACTCAAATAATCATGAAAATGAAAGTATATTGCTTGTACAATACAATGACTTACTGATACATGTGTGTGCCTTGTAATCACACCTTGATATGGCATAAAGCTCAGCTCTTGGAGGTCTTCACATAGGTCTCTCTAACCACGACTAAAACTGCCATCTATTTATAGTTGAGTTTGGGAGGCTAACTTCCCTCAATCACTCTCCAATCAATCAATGATTGATTTGATTCTCTACCTACCACAAATCACAAATTCGTGGCTCCTCTTTCCATTCTTGATCAAGTGGACTCAACCACTTAAGATTCTCTTACTTTTACATTAAGTAAACTCTTCAAAAGTTACAAGAGGTAGTTCACAAGTGAACTTTATATAGTCTTCTTTTTAAAGCTTCTTCTAAGACTTTGTGAGACTCAAGCCAATACTTAGGCTTGTCATAGACTTGCTCCAACATTTATAATATCTTACCTTGTTCATATGGGTGTATTGGCCCCATAACATACATAATCAAGTAATGTGTTGTGAACATTGATCCATGAACACTAAATCCTAAACCCTAAACCTCTTGCAGGTCTCCATTTAGGAATCTTTTTTTCACACTAAGCTCATATAGTGTACAACTCTTTGAGCCATCCACAAAAATCATGGTTTTGTTGTTATTCATATTTTCCACTATACTAAATGTCTCCACATAGTCTATTCCATGGGTTTTAGCAAACCCTTTGGCTACCAACCTAGCCTTGTGTTTTACCATGGTATCAAATGCATGCCTCTTGACCTTTTAGAATTGTTTACACCCCATTACCTTCATTCCTTTCTTATTTGAAACTAATTTCCAAGTTTGTTTGTCCTCCAAAGCATCAATGTCCTCTTGCATAGCTTCATTCCACTCTTTATACATACAAACTTGATTATATTCTTCTTGCTTCTTTTTTTGAATTACCTTATTCATAGAAGCTAAATTCTTTACCATGAATGAATCCTAAATAAGTCTTCCGACATGGTAATTTTCCCTATCCAAATTCAATTTCTTCTCTTTAGGATGTATCAACCTTTTTGGATTGGAAATTCGATTTTAATCTTTCATGTTGCCCCTTCTTCAAAGACATGTCCATCTTCATCAAGATAATAGTCTACTTATAGCTCATTACCTTCATCATCTAGCTCAAGCATCCTTGTGTTGAGTTTCTCCTCGTTCTCCCCTCCAAATTAAGGTTATATTTGATCCTTATTTAGTGATTGAGCTTGTAGCTCCACTAAGTTCAATGCTTGTTTTCTCCCTCCTTTGAGACTATCTTGGTACCTCCATGTCTTTCACTTGAAAACCATTTCCTTTACCATACCAAGGGAGTAGCTCATGTTTTGATACATTCCTTGAGAAATCTATATGCTTAGTTTTTTGTTTAAACACCTAAAACTATTATCATATGCAATAAAGATGCATTTCTTTGCTCTATGTTGAATCTTACTTCTCAATCCACTAGGTATATGCATATAGCACACACAAACAATGATTCTCAAAGAAATAGGTTCAATCTTTTGCTTGTCCATGATTCATAAATCTTCCTTTATTTTCCATAAGGTGGTAGCTCTATTCATCAAGTAAAGAAATGTGCTAACTACATCAATCCATAAACATTTAGATGCATTTATCTCATCATAGACCTTGCCACTTTTGTTATTTATCTATTGTTTCTCTTTGCTACCCCATTTTGTTGGGGTGTGTACTTGCAAGCGAATTGATTTTTTATCTCTTAAAAAAAAGGTTCTTTGGAGAAATACTCTCCCCCTCCATTTGGTCTCAAAACGTTCACATACCTATATGATTCTGTCTCTACACATAGCTTGAATTTTTCCAAACAATTGAACACATATTATTTGTCTTTATACAATAGATTCAAGTCATCCTAGTATATCCATCTATGAATGTGACAAAGTACGTACTTCTTGCAAATGATATTGGACCCCAAAAATGTGTGTGTATGAGCTCCAATAGATGATTGCTTATGTAGGTACTCTTCTCTAAAGGGAGTTTGGTTTGCTTGCCAAGCTGAAAAGCCTCAAAAAGATGCTTCATATTATAAAAGTGTAAATCTAGTAGCCCTTATAGGATTCCCCTCTTTTACATATCTTTCATCCTTTGAACATTAATGTGACCTATTATTTTCTTCCATAGGTCAAATACTACAATCTCTTAAGATCCACCATAAAATTAAGATGTATAAGTTTGACTAGGATTCAACTTTAGAGTGAATATACTTCCTTGCTTATTTCGGTTAGCAATGAGCTTGTAACCTTCCTTAGGGTTTTCCAAAAAAACATCTTCACTCATTGAGTTTGACTCGTTATCCCCATTCCACCATTTTCTAGCTGATACAAGGATCTTTGTGATAATTGGTACATGGAAAACATCCTTGAGGCAAATACTCTTTTGGTTTCTACCCAAGAACACATCTCCAATCTGTGATCATGAGGGTTGTCATCTGCTATCTCTTTATGCCCTCTTGATATGTATTCACACAAATTTGTAAACTGATCCTTATAGCAGCTCATATGTTTTCTACATCCACTATGTATGTAGAAAATATTGTCTACATTATGCTTTTGCTCACTAACATGCAACAATGCTACTCATTGTCACAATCATAGTTTGATGTAGAATTACCATAGTTATCTTGGCCTATAATTTTGAGTTGGATACCTAACCCTAGAGGACTTAATTTCTTCACCTTTTGGAGGAATAAACCTCCTTTGCCTTGGGTTTTTGATTTCTTTCTTTGATGTAACTTCTTTCTCCATCATTGGTATCGGCACTATTCATAAGATATATGGTGTCAAACCATGGATCCCTGATGTAGGGGCACTATTCACTCCAAAACATGTAAGGTACATTCATATTGTTAAGCATTGCTCTAGCAATCTCTACAATGTATCTATTCTTTCTCTTTGCCACTCCATTTTGTTGCGTTGTGCACCTATATGTTACTTGCCTCTTGATGCCTTGATCCCATAAAAAATTAGAAAGTTCATTGGATAAATATTCTCCACCTCCATTGGACCTTAGCTTCTTGATGTATGTACTTCTCTCCTTCTCAACCATTGCCTTGAATGCTTTGAAACATGTAAACACATATGATTTAATTTTAATGAAATAAACCCAAACCATCCTTGTGAAGCCATCTATAAAAGTGGCAAAGTACTTGTTACCTCCAATGGATTGCTCTTTGGTTGGCCCCCATTGATTTTTATGTATCAACTCTAATGGATGCTAGTTTATGTAGCCACTTTTCTTTAATGGAAGTCTAGCTTGCTTCCCTAATTAACAAGATTGGCATAAATGCTTCATACATTGTCCTTGGAATTGGGGAAGCCCTTCAACCAGCCTCTTGAATTGCATTTCCTTCATTCTTTGTATGTTGAAATCCTCTTGTGCCACAAGTCCATATTTGCACTTATTAATACACTTAGTGACGTGCTCCAATCTTCTTCTTCCTCATGTTGTTTGCATTGTTCACTAGTCCCCAAACTCCAAAAATTGGTATCTGAATAGGTTGCCACTTTCTATAGGGCATCTGCAATACCCTTGCATGCACAATCCCAAAATTGCACAAAATTTGGTGAGCACTTGTGGTCATTAGCACTTAAAAAAACTTTGTTATGTGGCCTCCAAAAATTGATTTAGGCTAATTTCAACTTCCAAACACACTACTGTAGCAATCATGCAAGAAATTATGTTCATTTTTCCAAAAATATATACAATTTTTGATTGGTCACTGCAACTGACTCAAAGTTTGCTACAAGTCTAGTGGAGCTCAATTGGGTATTTCTATTCAATGTTTTTGACATAAGGGGTACAATCACTAGTCATGGTTGAAAGAAATGATGTATCTTGTATGTTGACTGTTGAGGATAAATTGGATAGTTTTAACCATTGATTGTGAGAAAACATGATGCATCATGTACTGGTAGCTAAAAGCTTGTGGAATATTGTGTAGGGTGTTGAAACACATCATCATACACCTCTTAATACTATGACAAAAAGTGATGAAGGTGGTGTTGGAGATGGTGATCTTCATGTTCTTGGTCCTATTATGGATCCTATTGCTCATATTGTAGTGGAATGGTAGAGATGTAGAGGCACATGCATTGATAAATTTTTCTATCAAACGTTAAATTATCCCTTACGTTCACTCATGCAGAATATCCAAAGATACTTTGGATACTCTTTTCCACTATACCATGCAAGAAATGAGGCTCATGTTTCTTACCTTTAAAAATAGTTGGTGCATAAGCATATGAAAGAACAAGATTCAGTGAGCACCTTTTCAACAAAGATCAAGGATTTAAAAAGCAATTTCTTGCTACAATTGAAATCTTGCTAGACAATTCACTTATGTAGAATATTTTTAATGGCCTTCTAGATTCTTATCAAAATTTTGTTCTACTGTTTGTTTGCTAATGTAAGGAAATCCAAATGCCTTAACTCTTGAGGAGTTTGTTGCAAGAAGATCAATCTAGAAAAACATAGCTCAGTTATGGATTTTTTTGATCAAGCTTTCTTAGCTAGTAAGAAGGGAAAAGGTAAATCAAGCTTGTCTAATAGTAAGTAGAAATATACTAATGATATTCAAGGAAAGAAGGAAGATAAAGATGGCAAGAAAAAAAGACCAAAATAGTTTTGCAAGCACTATAAGGAAAATGATCATGTCATTAAGATTTTTCCTAAACTTGCTACAAAGAGGAAAATAAGAAAGAGGATGGAATGGTTGTTGTAGAGGCCTCTAGTCCTAAACATGAGTCTACTAATGTTGCTCAAAATGAAGAATGGGATTTTACCACCCATTGCACTTATGATCCATCCTATCATGAAAAATGGATGTGTACAGTGAACTCATATATTTGGCATTTTGATAGTGCTACAACCAAACATATTACCTCGTAGTGTAGTTTCTTCACTTCACTTGATATTTCTCCCACATAGAATACTATCACAGGTGAAAAAACTCCTATTATCGTATTATTAGAGTTGGAAAGATTCTTTTTACTACTATAAATGTTAGCAAATTCAATTCATCATGCTTTATATGTACTAGGATTAAAAAAATATATTGCTAGTGTCACATTAGCAGAAATTGACTTATTAGCAAAATTTGTTGATGAAAAATGTAGAACTCATGACCTCTTTAATGCTGAGAAAATCTCTATATCTAGAATGCTATGTAATGGGTTGTATAAGATCACAAATTACGGAAAATATTTTAATGATTTTGCATTTTTAATTGAAGATTCTCAAGATATTTTAGATACAAAACTTTGGCATGCATGTTTTGATCATCTAAATTTTTCCAGTTTGCTTTGACTATAGAAATTTGAAATGATGTCCTCTTTACCAAACTTGAGGCACATTGTAAGAATGTTTGTGGGGGTTATATTTTTGATAAAATGTAGTGTTCTTCATTTCTTAAAGATGGGATGGTAAAAGATGAATGAATATTGTAGCTTGTATACATTGATGTCTATTTATGAACGCTTCATAAGAAGAGACTCATGAAAATGTCATGAAAATGATCACCATGATATTGCCAAATGAAAGGATGGCAAAGTGTGGTAGAGAGTGGTGGAAAGGGTGGGATGGTGGGGAAAATAGGTGAAAGAGAAGGGTGGGAGGGTGGGAAAATTGAGACCATAAAAAAGATGGCTAAAGAGGCTGGCTGTGAGGGAAAAAAGCTACCAGTTGGGCATTTGAAGAAGTGGAGAATGCTGAGAAGGAAGTGTGAAAACTAAAGATTTGGGCATCGAGATTGGGAAGAAGAAGGAAAGTACCAATTTTGGGCTCTCGTGTTTGGAATTAGCAACATTTAAGGCTCTGAGTAGTCTATGCACTAGATAGCAGTAGTGCATTGTCAGGGAACCATGAGAGGTTGGAGACTAGCAAGGTGACAATCATGAAGAAGGTTAGCATCAGAGGTGATTATTCGATAACCATGTGTGGAGGTAGTCAATGGGCTTTCTCTTCCTCTGTACCACGACCTCTCGATGATTCCTACTCCCTTGGGGTCTTAGGCTATGAGATTTTGGCACTAAAGAGCCTCTAGGGTGGAGCAAAACATATATACATGTATATCTAACATCAAATCCACATTAGCCTTAAATTTTTGTATTCCTCAATTATGTTCTATGATAAGAAGGATTTTTGCATTTTGTAAGAGACACAAGGTGGTCTAGTTCAATGTATAGTGATTCAACAATAACACAATATTTTATAATTGCTTCATTTCCTGTACAATTTTGACATGCCCATTGGGACTAGTGCTTGGTAGCTTGTTCATCTGTTGTACCTAGGTTGTCTATGACCAGAAGTTGTTTGCAACCTACATTGCTTAGTCCAAAGTGTAGCATCATCATTTGCAAGAAGCCTAGAAGCAAGTAGTGGGCCATAGAAGAAGGACAGATGACCTAGGGTTATTTGGCATCACTTCTTTTGTAGATTAACATTAATTTTCCCATCTTCAAAGGAGTCTCCATAAAAGATCTTGATGATATGTCAGAATTTTTCTTGCACTATGTAAAAGCAGAGGATTGGAAGGATGAATTAAGGATCTATTCCCAAAAACATTAAATGGGCTAGTTGATAAGTGGTTCAACCAGTTGGGCAATCATTTTACAACATGGAAAGAGATGAAGACTGAGTTTTCTTTCATGTTTCTACCAGGAAGCTCTAGTGAGCAACTGCTAACAAGCTTGAGAATCTAAACCTAAGGAAAGATGAGTCTTTCTTGGAGCTGATGACAAGAATGAAGACATTCATTGCAAAGCTACTAGTAGCTCCAAGCAATTTCCTAATAAAAAAATAGCTAGAAAAAGCATTTCCATTGATCACAAGACACGAGCTTCGTGACCTGTTGGTGTTGAGTGCTTCAACAGAAGATTTTGTCACTATGGCCACAAGAATCAAGTAGGCCCAAGCTCATTTTAATGACTTTACATCTCATTCTGAGCAATGGAATGACATCCTTGAATAACAAAAATTCACAAATGCTGAAGAGGATACAATAGCAAAACTAAGGAAGGAAATTGAAGAACTAATGGATGAGAAACCAAAGCAAGTCTTTGGTGTACTATTTGCCATCCGCAAGGGCATCCGCAAACAGAATGCCCGAATAAGATAATCTATCAATTTTGTGGCAAGTGGGGTCATGAAGCTGTGGAAACTGACGATTTTCATCTCCAGCACTATTCTTTAGCAATTCTTCACTCCATACATCAAGAATCAACTCTCTTCATACACATTCATCAGAAATACACAATAGAAGCTTGCAAATTCCATGGATACACATAGAATAGACTCAACAAATCAAAGAAAGTACTTGAAAGGAAGAATCACGATTCTCTACAGGAAACTCCTCTCATTACTTGGATAGCATCAATTACAATTAACCAACCCTCTCAAAATAGAGGAAATTATCTTTTATACATTTTCAAGTGTCCCTTTTCACACTTGAATTTTGGTCCTTTTCCTTTCTAATCTAGAAATATGCTATCTAGGAGTTTCCAAAAATTCTAGAAAAATTACATATGATTCTAATTTACATGAGGAAGACTCTTCCTCATTTTTACATCATTTGCATAAATATTTCTATAATTTTTTGGCATTTTACAATTATTTTTCCATCAAAAATACTTCTTCTAACATTCTTCCCCTCCTAGACCTTTTGGCTCCTGACAAAAGACATTCTTGCTGATATACCAAGAATGCTTCCTTCACTTCTTTTTTCTTTGATATACCTGTGACAATAGGTCATGGCTTTTTCTTTCTGTAATGTTTAAGTTGTTCACCATCTCAAATAATGCTTTTCTCCATTGCACAACAGCTTCTGGTTTATCTATTACATCTTTTTTTAGATATTCTATGTATGCAGCTTCATAGGCAGTGAGTCGAGATTTTGTTACTATTGACAAATTTCCAAATATTTTTGATTCTCTTTCAAAAAATGCATAATCAAATGCATCTTCAAAAATCTGGAGATAATGGCTACCCAAAAATATTG
Source organism: Ceratopteris richardii (assembly GCA_020310875.1). NCBI lineage: Eukaryota > Viridiplantae > Streptophyta > Polypodiopsida > Polypodiales > Pteridaceae > Ceratopteris > Ceratopteris richardii. Next base: position 195,998,879 of record CM035412.1, read on the forward strand.
TTCTGCTATAATAAGCCATCAAACATATCCTGTCTGGTGTTTCACTGAGATCAAATAATAAAGCATCAGATGGTGAATTAAAGCCAATGTAATTGAGAATTCTAACATCTGTATCTGTAAAAGTCTCTATACATGCCAATATGAGTCTCATTACTCTGATTAGTAAAATACATGCTGGATCATTTACATCTTTGTATGTAAATATGAGAGACTCTATTGTGTCAACCATATACTTCTTTGTTGGCCATGTTCCTGCCTTTGGTCCTGCTATCTTTAGAAAATTCAACCATTTTGATGGAATCTGTCCCTTCTTCCTTCTTTCCCAAAAGACTATCCAATCCCTTCTCCTTGCTACTGGACAATATGCTGGATTGATTTTTAAATTGTATTGGTGCTTCTTTCCATATTTTTCTGCATTCTTTATTAACATCCAACCACCTATTTCTCCATTTAGGATTAGCTTTTTCAAATAACTCCTTTGTCACATTGATGTCTTCTTCATATTCTAAATACTTGTTTGGAGATAATCCCACCCTTGCCAACTGATAGTTTTTAATGCTTTCCATAATCATGCAAAAGGGTATACCTAAGCCATCTACAGCCCAATGCTGTTGATCCGGATTTATTCCTTTATTCAGAGCAAAATTAACAATCTGTTCCTCGTATTCATTATGCATTTTTCTAATAAATTCCATTCTGGATTCTCTGTCTATCAGAAGTTTCTGAACAAACTCTTCTGAGTACTCTTCTACTGGTGCTTTGTTTTCTCGTTCACCATCATGTTGGGTTCTGTCATCATCTCTTACTTCATATTCTTCTGCTTGTGTAGTCTCTACCTGCTCTTCCACCTAGGTTTGTGGTTTTTCCAATTTTTTTTGTAGCTCTTATATCATCAACATTAAACTTTTATTTTGAGAGGTCCACAACTCTCTTTCTGATTTCCACTCATTTCTTTCCTTTTCTATACTCAACTGCCAATCACTTCTCTCTTTTTCTATATCCATATGTAACTTATTATATCCCCTCATAGAAGTAGCAGCATGTATACTTGCTTGTTTTTCCAACTCCCTAGCTTCTTTCAACTCTGTTTGCAATCTCATAATTTCTTTGTTCATATCTCCCTTCTCATCCTGTGTCACCTGTACAGTCTTGCTTTCTTCCTTCAACTGGCCTTCTTCCATTAATAACTTGTTTATTTCCTCATTTGCTTTTGACCATAATTTGATATGAACTCTGCAAGGTTCTGTATCTCCCTTCAATTTTCTTCAGCTCCATCTCCATTTTACTACTATGCTCTGTCTTTTTTGCACACCTGTTGAAGCTCAAGGTCAAGGACAAAGCATGGAAGCACATCAAAGAAGTGGACATAGAAGAAGAGAGAGCAAGTAGGGAGCTCCAAGAAGTGTATGTCAAATTTTCAGAAGAATCCCCTACAAAAATAGTGATTTTCATCACTAGAAACCATTGTAAATACCATTATCTATTTTTAGTAACTCCATTTTGTTCAAGCCGAGGAGTCCTCGAGCTTGAGGAGTATTAGAAGTACCATCGTACCAATTTTCATAATTTTTAGACTTCGTTTGAGCCCTCAAATAAGCCCTGGAACCTAATTTTTAACTAGGCCGGACACTAGGTCTGGACAGGGCCAAAACTAGTCAAAAAACTATAAAAAGAGCTAGAGAGCTCATTTTTGGGGCTAGCTTGTTAGAGAATAGAACTTTTGTAAGAGAACTCTTTGCAATCTAAGCTTTCCATTGTTCCTCTCTTTGATCTTACTTTGTGCGCGTGTGTGTGTATGTGTGTGCATGTTTGTGTGCTTTCACTCACGCACTTGTGCTTTCACTTGCTCGTGGTCTTCATACCGGTCCTCACGTCTCCGCGGATTGACAAGTAAAGGAGGTGGTGCTTACGCTTGAGCTACACCAAATTTTGGCGCCGTTGCCGGGGAGAGAGCTTCGAGGACGAGCGTTGTGATGGTAAGATCGTAGATTTGCGACGTTGGAAGGTAAAAAAACTGTCATTTCAGTTCATTTTCTGTTTTTTCCTCTTCATCTTCATCATCATCATCATCTCCACCTTCTTCCATCTTCTTCTTCATAGAAAATTCTTGTTTTTTAGTGCATTTTCACCATCTTCATACCATTTTTCATGCATTATTGTGTGGGAAGGAGTTAGGAGGTGCAAGGGAGAGCAAGCGCTGTATTTTTTTCATGATTTTCTGCTCATACGGAGCTCGCCATAGCCGGCGCTCAGAAATTTGAATTTCCCGCCAAAAAACGCGATTCTGTGATGAAAATCGCGATTCTATGAAAATTCAAAATTTTTTGAAAAATCACGATTTTCAGTTTTCCCGCCTAAAAGTTGGTTGAAAAAAATCGCGATTCTGTGTTTTTCTCAAAAAAACACGATTCTCTGCTCAAAATCGCGATTCTCTGAAAAACACGATTCTCTGCTCAAAATCGCGATTCTCACCAATCACGATTTTCAGCAAAAACACGATTTTGTGAAAAAGGCGATTCTGTGAAAACACAATTTTTTGCTCAAAATCGCGATTTTCAGGTGAAAAATACGATTTTCAAAAAACACGATTCTCTGCTTAAAATCGCGATTCTCACCAATCACGATTTTCAGCAAAAAAACACGATTTTGTGAAAAAACACGACTTTCTGCTCAAAATCGCGATTCTCACAAATCACGATTTTCAGCCAAAAATACGATTTTGAGAAAAACACGATTCTGTGGGACAAAATCGCGATTTTCAAGTCAAAAACACGATTTTGAGAAAACACGAATTTTTGCTCAAAATCGCGATTTTCATGTCAAAAACACGATTCTGAGAAAACACGATTTTCAGTCAAAAACACGATTTTGTGAAAAACACGACTTTGTGAATCACGATTCTCTGAGTCAAAATCGCGATTTTCAGAAACACGATTTTGTGATCAACATCGCGATTCTCTGAAACACGATTTTGTGATCAAAATCGCGATTTTCAGAAACACGATTTTGTGATCAACATCGCGATTTTCAAAAACACGATTTTGTGATCAAAATCGCGATTTTCAAAAACACGATTTTGTGATCAACATCGCGATTTTCAAAAACACGATTTTGTGATCAACATCGCGATTCTCTGAAACACGATTTTGTGATCAACATCGCGATTTTCAAAAACACGATTTTGTGATCAACATCGCGATTCTCTGAAACACGAGTTTGTGATCAACATCGCGATTTTCAAATCACGATTTTCTGCTCAACATCGCGATTTTCAAATCACGATTTTCTGCTCAAAATCGCGATTTTCAAAAACACGATTCTGTGCTCAACATCGCGATTTTTTTACTTCACAGCATCGCGATTTTCAGAAAGTTCACAAAATCGCGATTTTCTCCAAAGGTCCTGTTTGCCTGTTTTGACCCCCAGGAGCCTGATTTGACATAACTTTCTCATCCAAAGTCCATTTCTTGAGCTCTATAGCTTGTTGGAAAGCTCGTTTCAAATCCTACACGATCTCAACTGTTTTTTTCAAGAATAATGCGTTGATTTTGAGATAGGATAATTTGAAGTTGACCCTCAGGTGGGACTAGGGAACCAAGGGGACTCCAAAGAATTTTGAACCATACCAAGGGGAAATTTTGGACTCCTGACTAAAGCTTATGAACCTGAGATCTGGTAGACACTTAGGCAAGGATAAACAAAGCATTAGATCTTCTGAGGCTAGTGTCAACCATAAATCCAAGTCTTGGGCACAACAACTAAGTGGTCATCTGTTACTCAGATCGGACACAAGTGATTCAGAAATGTCTTTTAGTATGGGAAAACCTGCAGGTGGCTCAGGGACTGCCCATCTACAAACACCGGAAGGTCCCTATAAGACACAGTTGGAATATATTCGGACCAACCAATTAGGTGCTCGCATCTATGAGGATGGTCTGAGGCGATCAGTGGTCCAACTCAAAAATCCAGATCAATCCTTTGGACTTGAACACCCGGTGGTCAAGTTCGAAGAGGGTTCATACATTGATAAGGAAGGAACCATGTATGTGGTTACCAACCAACCAGATAGGACCGATGAGTTTGGAAATATCATTCATGAGAATGAGATAGGAGACCTAGAACAAGGAAACGTAGGACAAGGACCCCAGACTCCTAGAGGTAAGTCAGTTTTGACCCGAGTGATCACTCCGGACTGGATCCCTCAAGACAACAAAAGCATAGAACTATTTTTGAATAGAGAAACAGAGGAAGCCTTTTGGAGGTTCAAGCCAGATCAACCTAGCCAATTGGGCATAGTTATCATCTATGAATTCAAAGATCCTGAGATACCAGGCAAAGTTGTCTACCTGGATAACACATCAGAGAAAATTTTCTTGGTAACGGAACATGATAGACATGCATATACATGGAAGAATGACATGATTTTCCCCCCACCAAGATCCAATGTTTCCCATGGCCTCCAAGGGGTAGGATCATCCCAGGCTCATGAAGCCCAGAGAGAAAGAACTAGAGAGAGACCTGAAGTAAGTTTTGCACACACCGTGGGCAGGAATAGGTCAGGATTTGAAAATGAAAGACCTGAAAGAGAGAGACATCAAGCACATAGGCAACAAAGAGATGAACAGGATTTTCCATTGCCTAGACCCCGGGAGTACCCAAGAGCCCTTAAACCCAGTCACGTGATCAAGGCAATGAAGAACTATTTCGATGGGACAGGGGATCCTTATGATCATGTGGCCGAGTACAAACAAGTGCTGAGAGCCGAACAAATTGAGGACTGGTTCACCCAGTACGAGGCATTTGGTTTGACCCTTAAAGGCACGGCCTTAGCTTGGTTTCAACCATTGAGTAGAAGCAGCTATCGTGATATAGGTCAACTGCTAGACGAATTCATTGTAGAATTTTCCAAGAGTGGTATCAGGCATAACACATCGTCCCTGATCCATAGTTTCAAGCAGACACCCCAAGAAACAGTGCGACTAGCAGGTAGAAGGTTCAGACAGTACCTAGAAAGATGCCCTGCTCCAGAGCTACCCACACCAGCCAAACAAGTGGCTTTGTTTTTAGATGGCTTATTGAGCACAAAGTTAAGATCCTATGTATACTTGAAAGATCCTAGATCCATAGAAGAGTGTGTGCGGACGTGCATAGACATAGAAGATAACTTGGGTGAGGAGTTAGGATTGGCCAAACTCTACAAAGATTCGGATAGTCCTACTAGCCATACTTCAAAGATCTCCACAGAAATAGAAGAGATAGCTGAGCAAGTTGCCAAGAAGCTGGGAGTCCAAAATAAACAAACACAGGGAGTCACTTCATTGAATCGGTGCTATACTTGCGGAGGTGACCACATGGCTAACGTATGCCCAATGCAAAACCAAAACATTAGAGAAAGGAATGCTCCATATTGCACTATTGAGAGAAAATACACAAACCACACGGCTCAAGATTGTCCCTACAATAGGCAGGCTGTTAGACAAAATTATCAGCAACCTTACCCACAAGGTAGGTATCAGAATCAATACCAACAGCCATATTACAGACCACAACAGCAATATCAGGTACCATATAGGCCACAACCTGTCTTGGTAAACCAACCACCAGCTCCAGCCAACGTGATTCCAGTCAAGTATGCTGTGGGAGAGGAAAATCCAAATAGAGCTTTGGTGCCACTAACCCCATTGATACCAGATAATGACTCTCATGCTCATAGTTCAGACTACTCCCATGAAGGTAGTCCACATGCTTATTACACAGAGTCACCTGAACATAGTGAGATTTACTCGTATCAATATGAGGCACCGCCTATGGAGCAAAATTGGGAGCCAGAATACTCCAAGGTCATGTACACAAATCCTAACCCTAGGCCCCAGTTGAGACAAATGAGACCACAAGCCCCTAGAGGATCTTGTTTCAGATGTCATGGTGACCATTTCATTCGTGACTGTCCCCACCCACCATCTCCGAGTCAAGGACAGGCTATCACAATACAGGCTTTTTGTCCTGATTGTGGCAAAGACCATCTCCCCAGAGATTGTCCAAGAAACCCCTCTAGTGCACCCAAGATTACACCCATTAATGTGGTAGGCTTAGTGGCAGATCCAAGTTCAAGTAGTAGCAATGTGGCTCCTATACAAGCTGTCACTAGAGCACAAGCCTTAAAACAGGATAAACCAGTAGAACAATCAGAGCCGAGTGAATCGGGAGAGCCTAGTAAGAGGAAAACAAGAACATGGAAGGATACCAGAGAGAAGGCCAATCGCAAGTGGAATAAAAAGTTATCGGAACTAGAAGAAGGCTTAAAAGAAGCGAAAACAAAAATAGAAGACATTGCATCTCAAAGCCCCTCGCATGCCGAAACTCCATCCACTCCACCTCATCCCACCCCACCACCCACTGTAAATAGACCGCAACCAGGGTCCGTTCTTGCAGATCCAACCCCAGAAGGCTTGGACATGATGTTCAAGGCCTACCAGGCTCGACTTCAAGAAGGGCCTACAGCGGCAAACCTAGACAAGAGTTACCCTAGAGCAGATTTAGAGATTGAACGGATGAAAATGTGCATGAAAATGGTAGAACAAGCTCAAGCCATACTTGAGACTAGTCAAAAGTTCAATCAGACAAACTCTATCAAATCGGATTTGCATTTCCAGGGCTTACTAGAACGATTAGAGCAGTTGGTAAACAAACCACAAGTTTCTCTACCTCCACAGGCTCAACCAGTTATTGAAAGAGGAAGCTCACCACCAAGGGGAGCTTATGTTCCTAATTCCACGGATGCTGGAATACCTCCTTCTATTCAACAGTACTCTCAAGAGTTCTTGCGGGAAATACAAGAGGATAAATGGGCCAAGGAGAAGGGTAATTCCCCTCCTATTCCTGAGATTGATGATCTTCATGATCAATTTCCCCAAGACATCCCATCTATTTACGAAGATGAAGCAGAACAACAAGAGGACGAAAGGTTAGATTTTGAATCTAATACCTTAGAAGAACTGCCTCAATTTCCAGGCCCATGGGAATCTGAATCACTCCAGATTAGAGCTCCCACAATACTGGTAAGAAATGAAGACTCAGTGGTTCCAAGGAACACTGATGTCGTGAAGAACACTAAGGTTCAGTGTCATCTCACTGTAGAAGAGCTGCTCAAAGCAAAACCTGAGCTCTGGAATCATGTGAAGGATCAGGTTCCAGAACTTGATTCCAACATGCCAAAAGCAGGCTCCAAGCAAAGGGTACCAGAGATACCTCTAGACAAAATAGGGGACATGTGTGAGGGTGAAGAAGGTAATACTTATCTTCCCATCACCCACCAAGGTTACACAACCAAAGCAATCATAGATTCAGGTGCTGGTGTTGCTATTGCGACCACCTCCTTGTGGAAGCAATGGGGCAAGCCCACATTAAGACCAACTAGAATGAAGCTTCAAATGGCTGATGGTCATTTTGAAAGACCTCTAGGATTGCTAGAAGGGATCACTCTAACCACTTGTGGTGTAGAATTTGAGCACACATTTGCTATATGTGACTTTGAGAAAAATAATGTCTTTGAGATGATCCTAGGAAGACCCTTCCTACGACAATTGCAAATAGTACAGGATTGGGGAACTAACTCCTTGTACTTACAGCACTTAGGGGTCACCACTAAGGTCAATTTGAAGGATTACACCTTCAGAGATGTACCACCCCTACAGTGGAATTCTATCCACAAAGCGAAAGAAGATTCCATCTCTGTGCATTCTGAAAGTTCACCTGATCCATCATGGCTGCATGAAGATACTCATTTGTGGATGTGCAAGGTCGCAAAGGAAGAGGAAAAACGTTTAAAGGCAAGAGAAGAAGGAACTTCGCTAGGAGATAGACCAGTTAGGGACCCAGCCTACACACCGATGATCTTTCCAGATGAGGAGTTTGAGCCTCATGGCTGGCCAGAAATCTTAGCCACCATGGACATTGCTGTCAATGAGGAACAATGGACACCTCATTGTGATGAGGAGGGTTATGATATCTCAGTGTTCATGTGTCAACCCCTGCTAGAAGAATGTGACCCTAGTGATGTCATAGAAGAAGAAGAGAATGACGATGATTTGGAGTCTATTGTGATGGATAGTTGCTTTAACTCAGAGCAGCACTATCTAGAAGATATAGGAGTGTTCACCCAGAAAGAAGAAGAACCTCTCACAAGTATTAAAACAGTAAGCTCAAAGGATGGAAGTGAGAGTAGTCAAAAGAAAAAGAAAAGAAAAGCAGTGAAACAAGAAAAGGAGGAATCATTGTTTGAAGTACCAGAAAACTTCAAGAAATATGAAGTTGACGACCGCAAAATTCTGGTACGAATGCCTAAGAGAGAGGCCATCATAGGAGAATCATATGATAATAAAGAAAAGACCAAGAAGATTGTAGTGACCATTGAAGAGAACGAAGAGAGATGCACATATATAGGAGATGATCTAAGTGCAAGAGAAGAAATGGAGCTCATAGCTCTATTAAGGGAATATAGGGATGTGTTTGCATGGCACTATAGAGACTTGAAAGGGGTAGATCCAAGAATTTGTTCTCATACTATCCCCATGACTGCTGATGCTAAGCCCACCAAACAGAAGCCCTACACATATAATGATACCTATGCAGCCAAAATCAAAGAAGAAATTGATAGGTTGATTGAGGCTGGATTCATCTATGAGATTGAGCATACCGAATGGGTGTCCCCCATTGTTGTGGTATCCAAGAAGAACGGGAAGTTGCGAGTGTGTATTAACCTTAAAAAAGTTAATGCCGCTACGATTAGAGATAGTTATCCACTTCCAATCACAGAACACCTTTTGGAGCGTGTTGCAGGCAAGGAAGTTTATAGTTTCCTTGATGGATTTTCAGGTTACAATCAAGTAGCCATTGCCCCAGAAGATCAACACAAAACAGCTTTTGCTACAGAGTGGGGAATCTTTGCATTTCGGGTGATGCCATTTGGGCTCACCAATGCACCTGCAACATTCCAAAGGCTCATGTGTCATGTCTTCAAAGAGTTCTTGCGAAAGAGCTTAGAAGTGTATGTGGATGATTTATGTGCTCATTCCCAAGAAAGACGGGTTCACATCCCTGAACTCAGACAAATCTTCAACAAGTGTAGAGAATATCGAGTGTGTCTGAACCCAGAAAAGTGTGTGTTCATGGTGCGTCAAGGTAAAATCCTCGGTCATATTGTTTCTAAGAATGGAATCTCAACGGATGAAGATAAGGTACGAGCCATAGCGGAGCTGCCAAGGCCAAGGAATGTTAAAGAGGTACAAGCCTTTATGGGCCATTGTGGATATTACCGTAGGTTTATCCACATGTACGCGATCATAGCTAGACCCCTTTATGCCTTGTTGTCTAATTTTGAGTGGAACGACGAATGCGAGAATTCTTTCAATGAACTGAAGAAACGTTTGTGCACAGCACCAATACTGACCACTCCTGATTGGAATAAACCATTCCATGTCCATGTGGATGCATCCAATCATGCCATAGGATGTGTGCTGGCACAACCCACAGGTGAAGGGAATTTAGATTTGCCCATAGCATATGCTAGTAGACAACTAAACCCAGCCGAAATAAATTATACCACAACCGAGCGAGAAGGGTTAGGCATGGTATATGCTGTAAAGAAGTTTAGACACTATTTATTGGCCAACAAGTTCAAGTTCTTCACTGATCATCAAGCTTTGTTATATTTGGTCAATAAACCTTGCAACACTGGACGCTTAGTAAGATGGTTCCTCTTACTAATGGAGTATGACTTTGAAGTTGTTGTCAGGAAAGGTAGAACCCACCTTCGGGCAGATCACCTTTCTCGCATTACTTCAGGAGAGTCACCACAAGGAGTGTCTGATGAACTACCTGATGCTTATCTGTTCAATTTGGAAGTTGTTCCTAAATGGGCAAATAAGTTGGTACCAGTCCTAACCTTCGGCCCTGCAAATAAGAATGTGAAAACATCACAAGAAGAAATTGTAAAATCACAAAAATATCACATATTGGCAGGAAGCATGTACAAACAAGATACTGAGGGTGTATTAGCTTGTTGTGTCGAGGATGATGAACATAGTAGTTGGTTGCAGCAAGCTCATGAGGGATTGCTAGGAAATCACTATTCTAAACAACGAACATTGCAGAATTTGAAACGTTTAGGAGTGTATTGGCCTAGCATGGACAAAGAAATACATGAGTGGATCAAGAATTGTCCAATGTGTAGAGAGAAACCACCAGTGGAGCATGCGACCCTTTATCAAGTATCATTAATTCCAGATTGGAGTACTCCATTGGTAGAGTTTATGAGATCGGGAAGATTACCCAAAGAGGCCAGTCTAGCAAGAAGACGAAATATGGAGCAAGAGGCTCAAGGCTATGCCTTGGTAGGAGAAAACCTATACCGAAGAGGTAAAGATGGTTACTTAAGACTGTGCGTTCATGAATCAGACTATTTAAGGGTCTTAGAGACTGCACACAGTGGTGTTGCAGGTGGACATTTTGGCCCTGACCGAGTGATTAAAACCATTCTATTCTCAGGACTTTGGTGGCCCACTCTTCATATGGATGCACATACCTATGTGAAGAAATGTGACACTTGCCAACGTGCACAATATCCAGTGAGAAAAGACGAGATGCCCTTGAGGCCAATGATGGGAGGACGTGCATTTTCGAAGTGGGGCATAGACTTCATAGGTCCTATTAACCCCCCAGCTAGAAACTCCCATGCAGAGTACATCATTGTAGCCACAGATTACCTTACAAAGTGGGTAGAAGTCAAAGCCACAACAAAGAATGATGCTCAGACTACGGCTAAGTTCTTATTCGAGAATGTGTTCACGAGATATGGACTACCAATAGAGTTGGTGAGCGATAGAGGCACACACTTCTTGAATGAAGTCATTGAAAATCTTCTCCAAGAATTCTTGGTGATACATAAGAAATCCGCCCCCTATCATCCACAAGCCAACGGACAAGCCGAGAGTACCAATAAGATCCTCTGTAACGTATTGACAAAATTGGTAAATAATAAACGCTCTGATTGGGACAAACAACTTCATCATGCTGTTTGGGCTTATCGAGTTGCCTACAAAACGGTACTCAACGCCACCCCATTTCAGATGGTCTTCGGACAGAACGCTGTGCTACCATTAGATTTCTTAATCCCTGCCTTAAAAGTAGCACAAGAGTATGAGTGGAATGGGCATGAATTGTCCTCTAGGATCTTTGATCTCGAACGCTTGGGTGAAACGAGGCTACGAGCGGCAGCAGGCATCTACGCTGCAAAGAAGAGGCAAAAGGCATACTTTGATGCACACATCAAGGATAAGGGATTGAAAGAGGGAGATCTAGTGTTGGTATACACACTAAAACAACATGCCCGTAAGTTGGAAAAAAGAGGTTATGGACCCATGATCATTAATAGAATTTCCACTAGTGGTGCAGTTCAGTTGGCCACTCTAGAAGGAGATATCTTGCCAAACTATATTAGTGGCTGTAGAGTCAAGCTATATCAAGAACCTCTTACTGAGGATATGCTAATGAGACTCAACACTGCGAAGAAGCGAAAAGAAGAAGAGTTAAGAGTGAGAGAAGAAGCACAGGAAGAGGCCAGAGAGCGTATTAGGCAAAATAAGTTAAGGCGATTAGGCCTAGATGTCAACTCAAAAGCCCCAAAATATCACATGGATATGTGTCAAAAGTCAGGCATTGCGACTTCTCAGGTCATTGACCGAAGACCCTTTGTGACCATAGAGATAGGACAAGGGAAGGGTGCAAGGACGGTGAAAGCATTGATTGACTCAGGTGCAGCAAGTAGTGCAGTTAAACTTTCCTACTGCCAAGACTTGGGGTTGAACATCAATCCCATAGAAGCTTATCTCATAGGATTGGGAGGTGTGGAAACCCCTTGTTTGGGCGAGGTGGAACTTCCCATCTACCTTCAAGATGTTCCAATGAAAGTCAAAGCGCTAGTATGTCAAGATGAGAACCTTACAGAACCACTTGTCTTGGGTCAAGATTGGATCTATGACCATGCAGTTAACTTAAACCTAAGAAGTCAAATTCTTCAAGTTTGGGTACATGAACAATGCATTACATTAGAATTAGAGAACTGCATGCTCCTAGATCATGGCACCACACACTCTCTTAGTTCTTCCAAGACTAATCATATGAAAGAAGATGTTGTATGTGTCAAAAGCTCTATGATGCAGAAGGAGTCAGTCGTGGAAGACCAGGTTCGAAGGCGGGTGGATCTTTCTTCTTCTCCAAAGACTCAAGTAGCCACAGTAGTGAGCCCACCACACAAGCAAACACCACCGTTCACGACAACTGCTACATCAAATAGAAAGACACCATTCGGTAAAAAAGCGGTTCCGGGCATGAAGCAGATCTGGGTACGCAAAGGAGAGCAACCACCAGCCTTACCCCCACAAATCCCATCCATGCACACTAACCAAGCCAGAAGACGAAGGAAGCAGCTCAGACAAGCTCCGTCACAAGATATCCAACAAGTTTGGGTGCCTAAGAAGTTAGCTGCAGCTCAACAAGGGCAATTACAGATGTGGGTACCTAAGAAGATCCTACACCCACAACAACCTTTGTTCTCCCACATGCAAAAGGTTTCAACGAAGAGGCCAAAAAGAGAAAAGGGTAAGAACCACGTACACAGACCAAAGGAAGATCAAATCAGCTCTTCAACATTAGTAGGAAGACATGCAAAAAGGATATGGGTTTGGAAGCCAAAAGTGCAAGTAGCCTCCACCGAACCAAAGCATCAACCACACTGGATACCACAGTTCAGAAAGCATCCAAAGAGAAAGACGCCTGAAGTGACCTCTACAGTGCCAAATGATGTTCTAAAATGGACTCCAATAAGGAGGATTACATCAGTTCGAGACTCAATGGATACCTCCACTAAGGCCGGCATCAACCTCCACAAATAACATCGAAAGCCTCGAACGAGCAACAACCATGTGCTCCTTGCACAACCCTGTCTTTTGCACCATTCAGGTCATGCATTTCCAAAGTATGCATTAATATAGGGCCACATTACACGGCCGTGCATAGACACACTTGAGAATCCCATGCACAAGAGCACAGTGACATATGTCGAACATTTCTATTGATACTAACTTTTGTGTTCTTGATTTGTGATATCCTGTTCCTCTATTAAAAAAAAAAAAAAAAAAAAAAAAAAAAAAAAAAAAAGAGAGAAGTGGGAGAGAGCTTGTTCCCAGTATGTCTCAGCCAGCAGTGAGATTATTGTTGCCTTATCTGGTAGAGGACAAGCATTTGGCATGAACATGGCATCTACAGCTATGATTTTATCTTACCATGAAGAGCTTGAAGGTCCGCAACTTGCGTGATGCTTAACTACTTCATGTACCAGAGCATCCAAGGAGATATCTGCAAAAGGTAGTTCTGGAGGAGAAGACTCCTGCATATGGTGAGCTAAAGAGTATATGTGAAACACAGCTTGGTGTAGTTATCCGATGTTGCTTGCCAAGGAATATAAAGCAATTCAATTCTCAGTATTTCCTGAACCAGTATGGAACAGTAGCACTGGTGAATGGTCTATGTCAATCAGCATGGTAATCTCTTAGAAACCGGCACGTGTCCAATATTCCTCTGAGTGTCAATATAGGGAAGTGAACGTGCATGAGCCCAAGCTCAGAAATGCACATTGTTAGTGACAAATGTTGCTTTGAAAAGAGGAGAGGGGATCCACCACTCAAAAGATCTCATCAGTGGACAATCAACATGGACATTCATCAACAAGGTTCCATCCCAAAGGCCGAGTGTACCACACGAAGAGGCAAACATCCATCAACCTTCGCCATGGTAAGTATCTTTACTCTGGAAACACCATAACCATGATAGTTTAGGAAACCTCTTCGTCAGCATACCCTTGAGCACTTAGCTCAAGACCCGCAATTTTTGCACCATACTTCTTCCAATGCATTCTCCAAGTAAGCATGCGTAGGGCTACATTACAAGGCCGTGCACAAGGCACATACTTTTTTCAACCCATGCACGAACACTCTTACCCATCACTCAATATGGGTTATGAGTACTTGGCTTGACTACTATGAAGATCAACTTTGGAAGATCTAGAAAACATCAACGGAGACTCACAACGACACAGTCATGCTGGAATACAAGGCAGAAGCACATACCAAGAGACTACAACCTGCAAAGACTCACAGTGATAGATGAAGAACGTCGGACGACTTGTGTTCATACAGAAGGGACACTCCCTCTCAAGGCACTACTTGGAACAATCACTACAACAAGGGTCTGTCAGGGACGACAGACTCGAGAGGGGGGGGAGTGTTGAAGCTCAAGGTCAAGGACAAAGCATGGAAGCACATCAAAGAAGTGGACATAGAAGAAGAGAGAGCAAGTAGGGAGCTCCAAGAAGTGTATGTCAAATTTTCAGAAGAATCCCCTACAAAAATAGTGATTTTCATCACTAGAAACCATTGTAAATACCATTATCTATTTTTAGTAACTCCATTTTGTTCAAGCCGAGGAGTCCTCGAGCTTGAGGAGTATTAGAAGTACCATCGTACCAATTTTCATAATTTTTAGACTTCGTTTGAGCCCTCAAATAAGCCCTGGAACCTAATTTTTAACTAGGCCGGACACTAGGTCTGGACAGGGCCAAAACTAGTCAAAAAACTATAAAAAGAGCTAGAGAGCTCATTTTTGGGGCTAGCTTGTTAGAGAATAGAACTTTTGTAAGAGAACTCTTTGCAATCTAAGCTTTCCATTGTTCCTCTCTTTGATCTTACTTTGTGCGCGTGTGTGTGTATGTGTGTGCATGTTTGTGTGCTTTCACTCACGCACTTGTGCTTTCACTTGCTCGTGGTCTTCATACCGGTCCTCACGTCTCCGCGGATTGACAAGTAAAGGAGGTGGTGCTTACGCTTGAGCTACAACACCTCTTCAATATATTGGATTTTGTTTTGTTGCTGAACCTCCAATTCTTCCAAGGAAATTATTCTGGGTGCTAATTCCTCATTTCTCTCCTGTACAATCCTCAACTATTCTACTAACTGTTCCTTTTCCTTCTTTTGCTCATTAATGATTCTACTGCCTTTCACAAACTCAGATTCAGCTACCATGCCTGATATGATCATGTTCCTACTGGATGGTCTGAACTATTCTATATTGCTCATAATAACCTTACAAGCAGATCTTATATCTTTAGGTATCCTTTCCAACCCAGCTTCTAGTTCCATTTGTTTCACTTCTATCTGCTTTTCTTCTTTGCAGTCATTCTCTTCTTCATCTTCTTCCTCATACTCTATGACTTGATTCTTTTGTTCTTCATAACTCTTATCTACTTTCATTTCTTCTTTGTCTACAACATCTTCCTCATATTCTAATATCTGATCCTCCTTATTCTCATGTCCTGATGTGTCCTTAATTGTCTTTGATTCTTCTGCCTTCTTGTTCTCCATTACTTGTTGTTCTTCTTCAAGGAGATGTCTTTGCTTTACCTGTACTTCCTTTTCTTGAATTAGGGTTGATTCAGTCTCTACAAAGAGTTTTGTTTGATCATCAATTATCTGTTCCTGTTGTCCTTCCTCTTGCTCATCTATATCCATGAGATCCAGATCTTCCTCTTGTCCTTGATCTTCTGTAGTTGTAAACTCTTCATTATGATTCAAGTCATATAGTATGTCTTCTATGCTTTGGTTTATCTCTTTTTCTGTATCTCCTTCTTCTACTTCTTGAGCATTCTTCTTTTCCACTACTTATCTGTTTCCTTGATTTGATCTGTCTCTTTTTGTTTGTGTACTGAACTGCATAACTGAACTTCTTTTTCTGCTTCTAACCTTCCTTCATCCAATTTGAAATAGGTCTGATGTAAAGGTTTTGTCCATATTGTCTTCAATCCTGAATTCACTAATCCATAGCTGAATTCCTTCCTTACTTCACTCTCTTCTTCCGTCATCACTGCTTTGCCTTTCAGTAACCTTCTCTCTTCTTCAGGACTAACCTGCTTTGCTGCTTCTTCTTGGACTTGTTTTCCCTGTAACTTCTCACTCAAGTCTTCTGGTGTTTTAATTTTTTTCAAAGGCTTGTGTTATCACATTTGGTGTACTAGGCACTGATAAGTTCAAACTTTTCAACAAAAAGTTTTCAATATCACTTTCAGAATTTGAAGAAAATTGTGAAGAGCCTGCTATTCTTGATTTGTCCATTCTTGATTCTTTCACAGCCATGGATTCCTCCTGCTTTTTTTCTTCTACTATCACTTCTTCTGTCTCCATCATTGGTACAAGTTCTGCTACTGATTTCCCTTTACCTTTCTTGGTCAACTTCCTTTTCTGTACAGGTTTCTTCTAAACCTTCTTCCTCACTACAACTGTAGTTCTAGTTTCAAGAGGTCCTTGTAGCTCTTTGAAATATGCTAACAGTTGCACTTCTTTTTTGACAAAAACTTCCTCTATTTCTGCTGCCATCATCTGATCATGCCGCTCTTCATAGTTTTCTACTTCCTCTTGAATCCAATCAGTTGCTTTGCAAGAGTAGTCCTCCAACATCTTTTGATATTGAGCTTCATATACTGCCCTTTTATTATTTCCTTGAGTCAAATACGTATACAACTGCTCTTTGCTTGCCTGAGGTGGGTGAGGGTCATTTGAAGACTGTACCTGCTTCTGAGCAGCTTCATGTTCTTCCTTAGTTGCTTCCTCCTGTTCCAATTCCACTTTTCTTGGATCCAATCTTCTTTTCTTTACTGGAATGACTTCTTCTGAAATTCCTTTTCTTTTCCTTTCTGCTCCCCTCATGCCTGATTGGCCTTCTGCTTCTCTTACAGACATCTTCCTAGAAGGACTTTTGATTCCTGCCATCAAATTTCTGAAATATTGGGCTGTTGGTTCCAACTTCAATTGATCTTCCATTCCTAAAATATGATATATAATCCTTGTCAAAAATTGTGCTCCATTCATGAACTTTCTTTGCTCCCAATGTTTAGCTGCCTCCTTTAATTGATCATGTATGTATGGAGTTACATCCATCACTCCAAAAGGTTGAGTTTTATCCTTGTTATTAAACATGATCAATGTCACTAGTTTGTGTGGCATGGTATATCTTGGTAATTTTGGGAAACAAAAATATTGAAGGAACATTCTGGTAGCATATTCTTCCATCTCTTTTCCTTTAAAATCAGCAAATTTAGAATACCCTGTATATGTTTCCTTATTCTTCTTGACAAAGCTGTTATCCAACTTAGTTCCCATTGAATAAAACTGAAGGGCTGCCCTGATATGCTCTGCTTTTATTATGATGTTCACCTCTTTGTTCTCCTTGTCCTTGACTGAACACTTAAAATATGCATCATTTCCCTTTCCAACTTCCAACAGACTATTCATCACTTGTGCAATTAATTCAAAATCTATGAAAAATATAGGTTCATCCAACAGCCTGTGTAATCCCACTGCTTTCCATCTTTTGTAATTGACTGCACTTTTCTGGAATTTGTAAAACTCTTGGCACAGCATGGTGTACTTGTGACCTCCAACTCCTATAGTAAAGATATGTTGACCAATGATCCCAAGAGTTTCCTTTAGTTCCTTGACTATCTTTTTTGCTTCTGGAATCTACTGCTCTTCATCAGATTCTAACTCTACAGTTTCCATTGTTGCTTCACTGTCTAAGAACCAATGTCCTCTGGATAGAGTTACTGAGTCTGCCTTGAAATCATGGGTTGGTAATTCCTTGAAATTCACCATTCTGAAGAAAATATAGCATTACACAAAAGGAAAACTCCACCCACATGAGTCACAAGAAATAAAAAATGACATTTGTTTTGAGATGAAATGAAAGAAGAATGAAAATAAAATCTCAATTAAATCCTGACTTCCTCAAAGAACTCAATTAAAGTGATCATTAAATGTGTAGCAAGATGTCGAGTGCTCTCTTCTCTTCTGACAGCTCTTATAAAGAAAGGAAAAATTATAAATAGTTGAAGAAAATTGAATTAAAAAAAAAAAAAAACACCTGCTACACTTCTATCTATATCTTGCTTTGTGCTGTATAATTTATAACGTAAAAATGGATTATTTTTCTCTCTTTTCTCTTTTCTCTCTCCTTTTTTAATAATATTCATCTCTGGATTATTTTTCTCTCTTTTCTCTTTTCTCTCTCTTTTTTTTTTTTTAATTACCTTCACTTCCTTTCTTCCCCTCCTATTTCTCTCCTTAGAAAAAGGATAAGGTAGAACAATTTGACATAATTTCAAGATGTCATAATTTCTTCTCTGTAACATTCTGATTTTCTGATACTCATGCTCTTTTTCCATTGAATCAAATCTGATTTTTTTACCCAATAATATTTAATCCTTGCTGACCCTGTTCTAGGGATACACCCATCTTCTTTTGATAAGCTGTTCTTGAAATTTTTTGGCTTCCATATCCATTTTGTTCTGGGAATTTGTTTTAATGAGCAGGGCTTGTGTGTACTTTGTTTCCACATCCTTCTTGTTCTGATGCCTTGATGCTTCTGTCTATGCCATAGTTGCCACCTTGCTTCTTTCTCTTCACCATCTTTAGCTCCTTCAATTCTCTCCGGGTTTTGATTAAATGAAGTTTGATCATAAAATGGTTGTATTGGTAATGTCTGTGTGTTTTCTAATGAAAAAGTAAATACTTCCAGGTCTGAGTCACGAATATCCTGTTGATCTTCCTGTTCTTCATTACTCAATAAAAACATTAAAAACCTTTTGTCATTTATGTTGGGAGAGGATGGTTGGATGCACTCAGAGATTGAGTAGGTGCTGCTAAACCTGCTTCACACCAGCCCTCTTTGACTCCAAGAATGCTTAGTACACTTGATTAGCTTCCAAATGATACCAAGAAAGCATATATGTACTTTGCAAATGATATGTGTAATGATCAAATCAAAACAGACTACTTGAGACTTCAAAAATCCAAGAAAACTTGCTATTTTGGTAATGACACCTGCTCAGTCTTTCACTCAGTATGACCAGCACACTTACAATTGATCAAATTCCTTTTGGAAATATTAAATTAGCTTAACAAGCTACCATTTGCAAGTGGAATCATTCAAATTGATAAACTATGCACAGAGAAATAACTTTAGCAAGTTTATGGTCACTCCCGACTTTTTAGGAGATGTGCAGACAAATACTAGAGACTGCTTCGAAGACGATTCCTCAAAAATGGCTGAACCAAACTTCTTCAAACTTTGTGGTCTTGTAGAATGCTTTGAGCTGGTTCCAACAAGCTTTGAATCACTTGATTTGGTTGAGAAATCACCAAGATATGGCTTGTAGAAGTTGACAGACTTGGAGTGTATAATCAGAGAATCACAGAGATAATGAATGTAACTCTTTCTATTAATTCACATGAATGTACAATCTCATTGGCATTATAAGCATAGCCTAATGAGTTGGAGAGGTGAGGTCTAAGTTTAGTACACTCACACACTCAGATACAAAAGAAAATGAACTCGGGAGATGACACGCAACCCGCGAGTTTTGTCTTGAGTTTTATATGTGTAGGAAGTAAGTTTGAATTTCAAATTCAAATCTAAGGCTCCCTATAATCACTCATCTAAAAGTGGGGAGATATTCTCTCCATTTATACATTCTAATTTCCACGAATCCAATCAAGTAGGTGTGATCATTTACATGCCAAGTCATTTAGACTTTTACAAGGGGTAAAGAAGTAGGAACTTATAAGCATAAGTTCACATGGTCCTTTCTTCAAGTGAATTAAGCTTCCAAGGTTTCAAAACCAAGTTTCCAAGGTTCCAAGCCAAGTGTGTGGGTTTGCAAATTACACCAACAGCTCCCCCTCAAGCCAAACACTTTGGCTTAAGTCTTTATCTTCAATCTTCAATCACATCCTGCAATCCAATCATGGATTTGAATCTGCATAATTTGTTTCCATCCAAAGCTTTAGTGAGCAAATCTGCACATTGCATATTAGTGGACACATAAGTCAATTGAATGTCTTTACTTAGCAACTTTTCTCTCACATAGTGGTAATGAACCTCTATGTGTTTTGTTCTAGCATGATATATTGGATTAGCTGCAAGGTGAAGAGAACTTGTGTTGTCTCCAAAGATAATTGGGGGCCTTGTGTATAGGCCTAACTCTGTATACAAAAGCTTTAACCAAATAGCTTCCTGAGTGGCATTTGCTAGACCTCTATACTCTGCTTCAATAGATGACAAAGCTACTATAGGTTGTTTCTTGGCTGACCAAGAAATTGGTTTATCACCTGCAAAACATATGTATCCTGATGTGCTTCTCCTGTCATCCTTGCATCCTGCCCAATCTGCATCTGAATATACTTTAATGTCAATATCTGATGTATAAGGAAAGTACAAACCATGGTTCTGAGTTCCCTTTAGATACTTCAAGATCTTCTTTGCTGCCTCTAGGTGAGGTACCCTTGGTTTGTGCATGAATTGGCTTAGCACACTAACTCCATATGCTATGTCAATTCTAGTTAAGGTAGCATAATTCAAACTACCAACCATACTTTGGTATCCTGTAATGTCTTGGACTTCATCACCTTCATGAGCACTAAGCTTTAGGTTGACTTCCATAGGAGTACTTGAGACTTTAGCTTCCTGCGAATTAAACTTCTTCAACATGTCTTGAATATACTTCTTCTGAGTGATGAAGATACCTGAATTTGTATAAATCAATTCAAGACCTAAGAAGTATTTTAATAATCCAAGATCATTGATCTTGAATTCCTTCATCATCTGTCCTTTGATGTGTCTAATCCCACTGACATCATTACCTGTAATGATGATGTCATCAACATAAACACAGAGATAGATTACCTCTGAATTGTTCCTTTTGATAAACAATGATGTATCTGCCTTGCTCATTATAAATCCTTGGTCTTGGAGATAGGTTGTCAACCTGTAATTCCATGCTCTAGGTGCCTGCTTCAAACCATATAGAGCCTTCTTCAATTTACAAACATAATTTACCTTCTTGGGATCTTCATAGCCAGGTGGTTGTGACATGTAGACTTCTTCAGATATCCATCCATTCAAGAAAGCATTCTTGACATCCAATTGGTACATGTTCCAATTCTTGGATGCAGCTACACTCACCAATATTCTGATTGTTGGCATCTTAGCCACAGGAGAAAATGTCTCCTCATAATCAATGCCTTGGGTTTGTGCAAAACCCTTGGCTACCAACCTAGCTTTGTATCTGTTGATTGTACCATCTGAGTTCCTCTTGAGTTTGTAGATCCATCTGGATCCTATCACCTTCATAGAGTCCTTCTTGGGTACCAAGTCCCATGTGTCACTCTCCTTGAGAGCCTCTATTTCTTCATCCATGGCTTCTTTCCATTCTGGTTTTGTGATTGCCTCCTCATATGAACCTGGTTCTTCATTCAATAGATCCTTTGCAAGATATACAGAATGTTTAGTTACAAGAGAAGTGTCATATCCATATCTGATAGGCTTCTTACTTTCTCTCTGAGATCTCCTCATTGCTTGAGTTGAGGATTCTGGTATATCCTCTAGCCTCTTTATCTTCATCTTTCCTTTGGACTTCCATGCCTTGAATTCCTCAAGATTAATTGTGTCATCATCATCTGAGCTTGAGTCTTCTTTCTGGATTGGTTCCTCCTTGGTAAGCTTTGGGAAGTCTTCTTCCATGTCATAAGGTAGACTAACCTTCCTGCATTCATTTTCATACCATGAGTCATTCTCATCAAAGATGACATCTCTGCTTACCTTGAAACCTTTGTTTGAGGGGTTGTAGAATCTGTACCCTTTCTGGTTCAAGTCATAACCAATGAAGATACATTTTTCAGCTTTAGGGTCTAGCTTTCCCCTTACCTGTGAGGGAATATGCACATATGCAATACAGCCAAAGATTTTGCAATGATCCAATGATGGTCTCTTACCATGCCAAGCTTCATATGGTGTCATTCCATCAAGTGTCTTTGATGGCAACCTGTTAATGAGATAGGTGGCAGTAGATACACTCTCTGCCCAAAGATAATTTGGCAACTTCTTTTCATTAAGCATAGACCTAGCTGTTTCTACAATGAGTCTATTCCTTCTTTCAGCTACCCCATTTTGTTCAGGTGAGTACCTTGTAGTTATCTCCCTCTTGATGCCTCTTCCCTGCAAGAAGTCTTCAAATTCATTGGAGAAGTATTCACCTCCCCCATCTGACCTTAGTCTTTTCAAGTTTCTACCTGTTTGATTTTCAACTAGTGCAAGATATCTTTTGAAACAATTAAACACTTCATCTTTATGCTTCATAAAGTATAACACAGTCCATCTGCTATAATCATCAATGAAGGACACATAGTACCTTGATCCTGAAATGGATGGTTCCTTGCTAGGTCCCCAAACATCTGTATGCACCAATTCCATATAGTCTTCATGCATAAAACCTTTCTTTGAATAGGGTAATCTGTGTGACTTACCAAATTGACAAGCTCCACACTTGTATATCATGTGTTGCTTGGATACATTAGGTATCCCAAGCACACATTGATCCCTGCACATTTGTTTTAAGGTCCTTTCACCTATATGACCTAACCTCTTGTGCCATATTTCTAATTCTGAAAGTGTTTGATCCTTGTAATTGTATAAAGCAATGTTCTTTGTGTCCTCTAGTTCAAAAGTAAACAATCTACCTGATTTTTCTGCCTTGGCTATCCTTCTGAATCCATGTCTTGGGTCCTCTACATATGCTCCATGTTGAGTGAACCTGACCTGTAAACCTTTTTCCACAATCTAACCTACACTCATTAAGTTCTTGGTGATAGTTGGGACATAAAGTACTCTGCTCAATAAGTTCTGATTACCATCACTAGTCTTTACATTACCAATCTTTACAACAGAATGCTTAGTATCATCACCTGTTTGTACTTGATGTTTGCCCTTGGGTTCCTCAAGATCAGAGAGTAGTGCCACATTGCCAGCTACATGGTTAGAACACCCTGAATCAATATAGAATAAGTGATCATCATTGATACCTGATTTTGAAGTCATATTCATGATTAATAGGGAGTCATCTTGCTCCTCTGTGTAGTTGTTGTAATCCCTTCTATTTCTGAATCCACCTTGGTAGTTACTATTGTGGTTGTGGTTGTAATTGTTGTTGTACTGATTGTTGTATCCATTGTAGCCTTGGTGTTCGTTGAATCTGCCTCTACCTTGAGAGTATCCACCTCTTTGATGGCCTCTTCCTCTCTGATTTTTATAGTTTCTGTAGCACTCATCTGTAGTATGATTAGATAGACCACATATATTGCATGGTGATGAATTGTAGGATCTCCCCCTACCTTGCTTACCTCCTCTGCCTCTTCCTCTTGAAGATCTACCTCTCCCTGCATAGTTTGCTTGGGAGGTAGAGCCTTCTTCATCAACCTTCTTACTTTTACCTTTGTCTTTAACCTTCTTATCAGTGTATAAAGCAGAGGGGTTGTTACCTTTTGATTGCTCTCCATTCCTTGTAAGCTTTGCTTCATGTGTGAAGAGTTGACCAATCAGAGTTGTTAGATCAGGAGCATGTATGTCCATGTATAGGTCCATTGTTGTGGTAAAGCTCTCCCATTTGTCATCAGCTTTTAGTCCATTGATTACCTGCCTTACTATTTGTTCCTCTTCAATCTCCTCTCCAATACTTGCAAGCTGGTCTGCAATGTCTTTGACCCTAGTGACAAAGTCTGAAACTGATTGCTTTGATTGCTTCCTAAGAGTAGTGAATTCAATCCATAGTTGATTCTTTCTGGCCCTTGTACTTGATGAAAAATATGTTGACAAGGTTTCCCAAGTTTCTTGGGAAGTCTTGCAATTCCTTATGTGAGGTAAAAGGAAATCAGATATAGAGTTAAGAAGGTAAGACCTTGCCAATGCATCTTTTGCACACCATGTGTTGAGCCTTTCTTGTTCATCCTTGGTGGGTAGTCCTCTTGCTTTGAATGAGGGCAATTCCTCATCTCCTGAGATGAATCCAAATAAGCTTCTTCCTTGTAGATAGGTCTTCATCCTCAGAGACCAAGCTTGGTACTTGTTTCTGTCCAATTTGTCAATGAATGAAGGAAAACCATCTCCCATGTTACCTTGTTTGCTCTGATACCACTGTTGGGAGAGGATGGTTGGATGCACTCAGAGATTGAGTAGGTGCTGCTAAACCTGCTTCACACCAGCCCTCTTTGACTCCAGGAATGCTTAGTACACTTGATTAGCTTCCAAATGATACCAAGAAAGCATATATGTACTTTGCAAATGATATGCGTAATGATCAAATCAAAACAGACTACTTGAGACTTCAAAAATCCAAAAAAACTTGCTATTTTGGTAATGACACCTGCTCAGTCTTTCACTCAGTATGACCAGCACACTTACAATTGATCAAATTCCTTCTGGACATATTAAATTAGCTTAACAAGCTACCATTTGCAAGTGGAATCATTCAAATTGATAAACTATGCACAGAGAAATAACTTTAGCAAGTTTATGGTCACTCCCGACTTTTTAGGAGATGTGCAGACAAATACCAGAGACTGCTTTGAAGACGATCTCTCAAAAATGGCTGAACCAAACTTCTTCAAACTTTGTGGTCTTGTAGAATGCTTTGAGCTGGTTCCAACAAGCTTTGAATCACTTGATTTGGTTGAGAAATCACCAAGATATGGCTTGTAGAAGTTGACAGACTTGGAGTGTATAATAAGAGAATCACAGAGATAATGAATGTAACTCTTTCTATTAATTCACATGAATGTACAATCTCATTGGCATTATAAGCATAGCCTAATGAGTTGGAGAGGTGAGGTCTAAGATGTAGTACACTCACACACTCAGATACAAAAGAAAATGAACTCGGGAGATGACACGCAACCCGCGAGTTTTGTCTTGAGTTTTATATGTGTAGGAAGTAAGTTTGAATTTCAAATTCAAATCTAAGGCTCCCTATAATCACTCATCTAAAAGTGGGGAGATATTCTCTCCACTTATACATTCTAATTTCCACGAATCCAATCAAGTAGGTGTGATCATTTACATGCCAAGTCATTTAGACTTTTACAAGGGGTAAAGAAGTAGGAACTTATAAGCATAAGTTCACATGGTCCTTTCTTCAAGTGAATTAAGCTTCCAAGGTTTCAAAACCAAGTTTCCAAGGTTCCAAGCCAAGTGTGTGGGCTTGCAAATTACACCAACAATTTATTGTAAACTTAAGCTTCATTTTTTAAAAATCCAAAATTGCTTTACCTTGCTTTAGCCATGGTTATCCCAAAATCAATTTCTCAGTCATCAAGTGATCTGGCCATTCTTCACAATCTATTTCCATATATTCTTCATTGAACTTAACTTCAATAGAAGGTGAAGACATGCTTTGTATGATTTGTCCTTCCAAAGTTTTGATAAAGGTTTTGCTTTTAGTCCTTTTTAGGTTAAACTTTTTCAACAAAGCTGAACTGATCAAATTTACTTGTGCACCTGAGTCTATCAAGACCTTGATTTTCTCATCCTGAAAATTCATTGTTATAACAGGAAAATGTTCTCTTTCTTTTAGAGGTGTTTCACACAAAAGGACTTCTCTAAGATTTTTGATTTTTCTTATCCTTTCTTTTGCCTCCTGTTGAGCCTTCTTTCTAATGTTTTCCTCTTATTTTTTCCTATTTTGAGCTTGATGTAATCTTCTCCATTCAGAAACAGTTAATGGAAGATCATACCTTTTTACTCTACATCCACTTATGAAATTTGGCATGATTTCTCCATCTATATTAGCTAATTGAATAGCTCCACTATTACTGATCTGATTGATAATATATGGTCCATGCCCTTTCTTTTGAAATTTTTTTTGATGTTCCTTCACTATGTATGCCAAAACTAAATCTCCTTCTTGTAGATCTTTTTCTTTAATGTGAACATCATAATAAGCTTTTTGTCTTTTCTTGTCTACATATATACTCATAATTGCTTGGAGTCTAGACGCTCCCAGTTTTTCCAATTCCATCACTCTCTCAGATAATTAATGTCCAGTCCATTTGTATTGAGTTCCCACCTTTAGTGTTGGAATAAGGAATTCTATGGGCAGAAATGCATTTTGTCCATATACCAGATTGAATGGTGTGGTTCCTAATGCAGTTTTGTATGCCACTCTATAGCCCCATAGGACATGATTAAGTTGTAAATCCCAATCATTCCTATTTGTGTTTACTAATTTTGACAATACAGTGCAAAGTACCTTATTAGTACTTTCTGCTAGCCCATTGGCTTGTGGGTGATATGGGGCTGACTTTCTATGACTAATCATGAAATATTCAGTTATATTTTCTATGATTTGGTTCAAAAAATGAGTCCCCCTTTCACTTACCAATTCAATTGGTAGTCCAAATCTGGTAATGATATTTTCATAGAGAAACGTTGCAGTAGTCTGAGCATCATTTCTTTTTGTAGCCTTGGCCTCTGCCCATTTGGTCAGGTAATCTGTGGCTACTAGTATGTATTCAGCATGGGATTGTCTTGCTGGAGGATGTATGGGTCCAATGAAATCCAACCCCCATTTACTAAATGCTCTTGCTGAAATCAATGGAACTAATGGCATATTGTCTCTTTTATTTGGTTGACTCAGCCTTTGACAAATATCACATCTTTTCACATATGTTCTTGCATCAGGAAATAGGGTTGGCCACCAAAAGCCAGAATATAATATGAGTTTAGCAGTTCTGTCACTTGAAAAATGTCCTCCTGCCACTCCAGAATGTGCCATCTCCAACATTTCTAGATATCTATCTTCAGGAACACAAATTCTTAAATAACCATCCATCCCTCTCTTATACAATTGATCTCCTATTAGTTGATACTCTTCAGAAATCATTTGTAGATTCTTTGATTCTGCAATAGCTCTTACTTGTTTTCCTTTCTTGTTCCTTTTCAACTCCTCAATTATGTTCACACTCCATTCTAAGTTTTTCTGAAACCAATATAGAGTTATAAGTTCTGAATTTTGCAAGGATTGGCATTCCCAACAATTAGCAATATATTTTGTTACATCTTGAATCTTATTAGGCCAATGTACTCCCATCCTATTGAGATTACTTAGGGTGACTATTATGGAAGCATGAGTACAAGGGTTCCAACAATGAGCTCTTCTCAGATATTCCCATTGCTCCTCCTCTGGAGTACAATATTCCAATATGCCTGTATGGTTGAGGTGATACAAGTGCCCAGCTAGCAGCATAAAATTCCTGCTTTGTAATACTAAATGTGTGTTGTTTCCAAATGTTCTGCAAGGTCCCATGGTTAGCAAAGGTACTAAAGTCATGGCCCATTCAAGAATACTTTCTACTTTGAACAGATATGTGTCTGGCAGGTCATCATCTAAAGGTGAACTTGGTTCTTAGCCTGGATTCTGGACAAATGATCTGCTCTCAAATGTGTTTTTCCTTGTCTGACCACCACCTCAAACTCAAACTCCATCAGTAGAAGAAACCATCTGACTATTCTACCAGTGTGACAGGGTTTGTTTACTAAGTAGAGTAAAGCTTGGTGATCCACAAAAAAAATTTATTTGTTGGCCAGAAGGTAATGTCTATATTGTTTTTACAACAAATATCATTCCCAATCCTTCCCTCTTAGTGGTTGTGTAGTTTTTCTTTGCTTAATTCAGTTACCTACTAGCATAAGCAACAGGGAAGTCTAATTTGCTTCCTTCTATAGGTTGTGCTAACACACATCACAAAGCATAATTTGAAGCATCCACATGGACATGGAAAATTTTATCCCACTAGGGTGTTTTTAGAATTGGTGTTGTTACCAAACAAGTTTTTAGAGTCTCAAAAGCTTGGTCACACTCTTTGGTCCACTCAAAGTTTGTAATCAAAGCATACAAAGGTTTTGCTATGTCAGCAAACTTGTGTACAAATTTTCTATAATACCTGCAATGTCCCATGAAAGTTTGAAGTTCCTTTACATTTGTTGGTCTTGGAAGTTCCACTATGGCCTTAATTTTTCTTTCATCAGTTGAAATTCCATTTTTGGAAACTGTGTGGCCTAAAATTCTCCCTTGTCTTACAAAGAATACACACTTCTCTGGATTTAAACATACTCTGCATGTTCTGCATTTCCTGAATATGTTTTCTAAATCTTCCAAATGATCCTGTCTTTTTAATGAAAAAGTACAAAGATCATCCACATAAATTTCCATTACATTCCTCAGGAATTCTTTGAAGATATGACACATCAATCTTTGAAAAGTTTCTAGGGCATTAGTTAACCCAAAGGGCATAACCCTAAAAGCACAAATTCCCCATTCTGTGGAAAAGGCAGTTTTATGTTGGTCTTCCAATGCTATGGGTACCTAATTGTATCCTGAAAAGCCATCCAAAAAACTATAAACCTCCTTCCCTGCAACTCTTTCTAGAAGATGGTCTGTTATAGGCAATGGGTAGCTATCCCTTATAATTGCAGCATTCACTTTTTTCAAATTAATGCATACCCTAAGTTTCCCATTCTTTTTTGGTACTACAACTATAGGAGATATCCACTCTGTGTATTCAATCTCATAGATGAAATTGGCAGCCAACAGCTTATCAATTTCTTCCTTTATTTTAGCAGAGTATTTATCATTGAATGTGTAATGTCTTTGTTTGCTAGGCTTTGCATTAGGTGTGTTAACTGTGGACAAAACCGCCAATGTTAAGGCCAGTGTTGAATTAATGCGTTGTTCTAACTGTCAGCACGTGTCAAACAAATCGTGGGCTCTTGGGAGTGGTAGGAGTCTGTTAGATAGAGGCCCTATACTTAGTTCCCAAAATAACTGATTCAGTTGCAGCAATAAAATGCTATTGACAGTTCTATCTGAATCTACTGTCCTTAGACAGTGTCATCACAGTCTTAGCTCAGCTACCAGTAACAACTAGACTGTACCAGACTTATCTGTACCTTGATACCGAATTACTTCATACTAATATGCTACTGTAACAGTACACTAGTCCAACCTTTACCAAGACAGCGCTCACAGTCAAGCAACCGGATCGCAGAAGGTACCTACGGTTTCAACCTACAGTTCTGAAGACTAACACACACTGGAATTACCCCTTAACTATAGGTAATTCTCACCGTACAAGTGCAGATCGAGAACAACACTACTTCTGCACAACGTTCTTAGGGAAAGATTACTACATTCACATAGAGTTATCAGTACTTAGCAGTTCAACAAGGAGAGGAGCACTACCTCATACATCTTAACAGAACAATTCATCACAACGATCCACAGTAACTCTTTCAAACAACGATCCAACGACTTACTGAATGGAACTAGATTCACAGTGTAACCGAGATTGCCAGATGACAACACAGAGTACAACAGAGTACGCAGAGCTTAGACAAGACACACTACAGCAACACTCAGACACTTAACCAGACGAACAGTCTGGCGCTACTCAGAATTGATCCAAAAACCGTCCTCTCTTGAGCACTTCCTTTCATTGCTTTATATAAGACTTACAAATATGCGCGTAACAACCTTTCGTGCGTGTTTTACAAAGATTTCCGTTACACTTGTCCCAATCCGACGGCCGACTAACACTGGCACGCACAGTGGACTCGAACCCGCAAGTTTTTACAAAATTTTTGCTCATCGACTATTCCTTCTAAGTACATGTTTCGGGCTAATCTAAATGTACATGCGATCTTTTTCTTAAGGGTTTCTAATAATTGTTTGAGAGTTTCTGGCTCTACTAGTTGGGCATCTACTCTAACAGAACTTATGGTTATGGCTTCGGTTAACAAAATTTCTGCTTGCGTTTGCAGAAAGGTTTCTTGCAGATAAAAGTCATTGGCCAATGCAGCATCTCAGGACGTCTTCATTTCCTCGAGTTGTTGCTCCATCTTCTGTACTCTTTCTTTTATGTTTGCCAGTTGGTTTTCGCGCCTCTCGATCTCTTGAACTTGACAATCTACAGTCCTGATGTATGAGTCCTTCTCATGTTTGAGATTGGCAATGATCTTCTGTGTCTGCCCTTCCTTTGTTAGGTAGTGCTTGAGCATATTATTTACGTCTATCAAATTTTCGTTGGTTCTCTGCAGTTCTTCTTCTGTTCTTTTCTGCTGCAACTGCTGTTCTTGACTTTGCTGCACCAGTTCTTGTAATTGCTTTCTGGTTTCTTCTAGTAGATTGCCCAATGCAATTCGGGCGTCTTCTTTGTCTTGTATGTCCTGCTTCAGTTTGTTGATTTCTTCATTCGCGATCTGCAATAATTCTTCTTTCTTTGTAAGTTCTGCCACAGCCGCATCTCTTTGATTAATAATCATCTCTTGTTCGGTAAGTTTTGCTTGTAATTCGTTCAGCTGCTCTTGCAGGGATTGGTTTTCGGCTTTGACAATTAGCACTTCTTCCTGAAGGGGGCTGATGTCAGCTTCTAGAATATCCACTTTATGTTGCAGTTTGTTTCGGATACTGTCTGTGGCTACTTTCATTTGGATGGGCAGTTGCTGCGATAGGTTGATGAGGACTTGACCCATATTTGCCAGTTCGGAAAGTATTGGAATGGAAGGGAGGGGTAACTGGGGTCGTGGTTGGGAAGAGGATGCGTTGAGGAGCTGTTGGGAATTCGGTGGAGAGTAGTTGAGGGAGGAGGATGTGGAATCGGTGGGTTTGGCAGGGTGGATGGGCTGGATGGGGACGATGGGTTGTTCCGGTGGGGGGGTGGGAGTTACGGTTTGAGTTGTTACCGGATTTATGATTTGTTGTTCCTGCTCCGCAAATGTGGATTCCACTGCCTTAAGTATTCTGTCCAGTGCTTCTTTAGCAGCTTGTTCTTCCTCTGTTTGTTGTTCTCCTTCAGACTGCTGCTTTGATGTTTCTTCGGTCGATGTTATTCAGCTTTAGTACGAGTTTCTTGTTGTTGCTCCTAGGAAGATTACACAGAGGATTCATTCTGCATGGAGGTTGTGGTGTCGTGGAATGTTTCTTCATCCTGTTTATCATCTTCTTTGTCGCCATCCTTGTTCCCTCCGGCAGATCCTTGTGCTTCACTTTCAGAAGAGCTAATTCTTATTCTTTTTCTGCCGAATAGCTGGTTTAGTTCCTCTTCGTCTTCTTCTTCGTCGTCCCACAGCTGTACTGACTCTTCGTGTCGTAGAACTGGTCCTTGCGGTGGAGGTTGTGCTGCAAGGATAGCTGGAAAGAGAAATGATAGGATGTGTGGCAATCTAGATCTAGGCGTGCTTCCCTTGTTTACTTGTTTGATTATTGCTACGCACTCTTTGTGGATACGGTGGAAGAAGTATGAAGCGAAGTTGATTGGCTCACGGGCAGCTAAGTCTATGGCAGAGTAAAATGGCCGAGATATGCCGTAAGTGCGCTTCTGTAGGTTTAGGATTGCTACTAGGAATTGGAGGGCAGATCTTTCTGGTTCCGGTCGACATAGGATGGCGTATTCATTGGATGAATATCTGGGGAACAACTCTATCATTCTGGCAACTGGTAGACTCGGGCCATTTTCGCGACCTTGCGATGGGAGTCGAAACGACTCAGCGAAGGTTTGGAAGGTGATTACTGTTCGGGCGGGTAAAGATGTGAAAGCCCAACTTCGCTCGTTGGCGGGTGCCTGAGCGATGGTGGAAATGATCTGGGCGAAGAATGGGTGGGACTCCGCTGAATGCCAAGGCAGTTCAGCGAAGTTTGCCAACCCACGTATGCGCAGGTACTCTCCTACCTCGGTAGGAAGACCGTCACGGAAAGCGGCGTAGTTAGCCAAGGCTTCCATGGTGCACACGAAGGCACAGAACACAGGCACACAGAGCACAGGGTAAACACAGAGCACAAGTCACACAAGCGCAATAGCGTTTTTTTTCGGCGAACTGGAGAAGGTTATGCAGTTGTGCTGTAGCGGAGAGTAATCAAAAGCAGTAATAATCACGCGGTATTGAGATGATAATTCTTAACTTCGGTATGCATGCATGAAGAGCTTGAAAGGGCAAGGCAGCTTTAGTCATAAATAGGGTTCAAAACGTGGATATTTACAGACTTATTTATTTAAGCACCAAAATAAAAGAAAAGAAAAGAAAAGAAAAGAAAAGAAAAGTGAACGCTAAAAGACGCGGCTAACCGCAAAACGTTTCAGTGCGGGTTAGACGTGTGTTGATACGGCTGCAGCTTCAAACCGTTGATAACTTTCGGAAGAGGGTTTCCGGTCAACATAGTCAACCGAAAAGTTGATGGGCCTACTTGTGCAGAAATCTGCTAGGGACCGAACCATCATAATTTGAATTTGTCGACGGACCGATTCGACTTTGCATTGTAAAAGAGTACAAGTTGTCCCACCGAAAAAATTGGACTCTTTAGATATCGATCATGTGTTCGAGCTTGTCTTAGCTGTACTTCCTGCATAGTCAAAAAACTGTGCCATCGTTGCTCGTCTAACTCTCTGAGTGTATCCAACCGAAATGACAGTGAGTTTTTTGGTAGTAGTTTCTGAGCGATTGCTACTCATAAACTTGGTATAACTATCTCCATTAGTGCTATTGCTTCTAATCCATAAGCTAGTTTGAAAGGTGTTAATCCTGTTGTTACCTTGTAGGTAGTCCGGTATGCCCATAATATTGCAGGTAGCAGTTGATCCCATCTTTCCGGTGCTTCTAAAATGAGTTTTTGGAGCATATTCAGCAATGATTTGTTTGTACTCTCAGCCACGCCATTTGCACGAGGATAATATGGTGAACTAAATTTATGTGTGACCTGAAACGAATGTGTGAGTACTTTCATTAAATTGTTGACAAAATGAGTGCCTTGATCTGTAACAAGTTCCAGTGGTAAACCAAAACGTGGAAAGACATCGGTTAGCAGACATTTTGCTACCGCAACAACTGTAGCAGATCGTAAAGCCCAGGCTTCTGCCTATCTGGTAGCATAATCAGTACATGTTAAAATATAATGGTTGTTACTGAGGATTGCTAGAGGTGTAATCGGTCCGATAAAATCTAGACCCCACTTCTGAAAAGGTTCTAATGGCAAGACAGGTTGTAGAGGGAAAATATGTCGTTGCAGGGGCTGTCCAGATCTTTGACAAGTATCACATTGTTTGACAAACTATGATACATCTCTGTATATATATAGTAGGCCACCAGAGACCACTTTGCAGAATTTTCCGGTGTGTTAAGTCTGCTGCAAAATGGCCACCGGAAGGAATCGAGTGAGCCAAAGTAATAGCTGTGTTAACTTCATGTGGTGGAATACATCGAAGTAAAATTCCAGTATGATCCACATAGTATAGTTCTCCAGCAATCAACCGAAATTGGCGGCTAAAAACTGCAATTTTCCTGCGTATTGCCGTAGAAAGATGGAAGGTATCCATTAGTGAGAAAGGTCAAGATCTGATCATAATATGTAGATGGCATAGGTGTGTCTGTAATTTCATCATTTGTTGGTTCAGAGACATAAATCGCCGGAGTTGTGTCATCTATGCCTACAGGAGCTTCACCGGAATCTAAGCGGGAGAGGAAATCTGCAAAGGCATGTGAACTGCCTGGCCGATGAATGACTTCGTAGTCAAACTCCTGTAAAAGCAGAACCCATCGTGCTAATCGACCACCTAGATGCTGTTGCCGAACTAGATAGACAAGTGCAGCATGATCTACATGAAAAGTAAATTTACGGCCCAGCAAATAATGTGTGAATTTTTTGACAGAATGTACTAGTCCTAGACATTCTCTTTCTGTTACAGAGTAACTCTTTTCAGCAGGGGCTAATCTGTGACTTGCATAGTACACTGGTCTGAACCACTTATCAGTTTGTTGCATTAAAACGCTCCCTATTGCTATATCTGAAGCATCAACAAATACATGAAATGGGCGATCCCAGTCAGGAGGCTTTAAGATGGGAACTTGTGTTAATAAACACTTTAAGCAATAAAATGCTATTGACAGTTCTATCTGAATCTACTGTCCTTAGACAGTGTCATCATAGTCTTAGCTCAGCTACCATTAACAACTAGACTGTACCAGACTTATCTGTACCTTGGTACCGAATTACTTCAGACTAATATGCTACTGTAACAGTACAGTAGTCCAACCTTTACCAAGACAACGCTCACAGTCAAGCAACCAGATCACAGAAGGTACCTACGGTTTCAACCTATAGTTCTGAAGACTAACACACACTGGAATTACCCCTTAACTATAGGTAATTCTCACCGTACAAGTGCAGATCGAGAACAGCACTACTTTTGCACAACGTTCTTAGGGAAAGATTACTACATTCACATAGACTTATCAGTACTTAGCAGTTCAACAAGGAGAGGAGCACTACGTCATATATCTTAACAGAACAATTCGTCACAACGATCCACAGTAACTCTTTCAGACAAGGATCCAATGACTTACTGAATGGAACTAGATTCACAGTGTAACCGAGATTGCCAGATGACAACACAGAGTACAACAGAGTACGCAGAGCTTAGACAAGATACACTACAACAACACTCAGACACTTAACCAGACGAACAGTCTGGCGCTACTCAGAATTGATCCGAAAACCGCCCTCTCTTGAGCACTTCCTTTCATTGCTTTATATAAGATTTACAAATATGCGCGTAACAACCTTTCACGCGTGTTTTACAAAGATTTCCGTTATACCTGTCCCAATCCGACGACCGACTAACAGGTGTAATAGGAATCTAATGCTCACAGATTTTAGGATCAATACCTTTCAAATCCTTGTAACTATAAGCAAACACATCCCTATAGTTTCTGGCCAAATTTCTTAATGCTTCCTCCTCTTGATTCATCATGTCATCAGCTATTACAATATGTCTTTCTTCCCCCTCTTCCTGGGTGATCATTACCTTCTTAGTCTGTTCTTCATTATCATATGCCTCCCCTTTTTTCTTTTCTCTCTTTGGTTTCATTTTTAGAAGTAATCTGTCTTCTACTTCATAAGTCTTGAAATTTGCAGGTACCTCGAATTGTTGATCCTTGTTTGTCATTTTCTCATTTTTTTCATCCTCTTGATCTTTTTCTGTTTCCTTGTGTTTGTTTTTTCTATATTTGCCTGAGATTTTATCCTTTATTGCATCTACAGCTTTTACCTCTTCCAAATATTGTGTTTTTCCATTTTTCAATATCATTTCTTTTGCCTGGTCCTCTTCTGTTTTTGATACCTTTATCATTTGTATTCCTATGTGAAAAACATCATATCCTTCTTCATTTTGGAATTTCACTCCCACATACTCGTCATTGGCTAGATCCATGGTTAGCCAAAATTTGGTTCCAACCATAAGGCTCAAATTCTTCATCTTTGAATTTTTGTGGTACATAGCTCTCATCTTGTAATTTTCTCCCTTCTACACAATCTTCTTTTTCTATTTGTCAGGTTTTTTAACACATTGCACTTCCATATTGATGATTCTGTTCCATTTTGATCTTCAATCTCTATTTCTTCACTCAAATCCTGATTCTGATGTATTTTGAACCATTCTTGAAGGGATATGTCACAATAATGACCATTTCTTAGATTCACTCTGGTTATTCTTCCTTTGCTCTGAAGATATAGGCAATCATTACCCCAATCCTGCACAATTTGCATTTGTCTCATAAATGGTCTTCCTAGAATAATTTCATAAGAAGTGGATTGTGGAAATTCAACTATGGCAAAAGTATGCTCTATTTCTATTCCACATATATCCACAATCACCTTTTCCCATATTCCTAGGGGTTTTTCTATGTGTCCATCCGCAAGTTGCAATCTCATTTTAGTGGGTATTAATTCATTTTCCCCCCATCTTTCCCACATTTGCTTAGTCATGATGGCCACACCTCATCCACTATCCAATATAGCTTTGGCATGATTTTTACCAAATTGTATTCTTAGGGTTGAGTTTCCTTCTTCTCCTTCACAATATCCTCCTATTTTATCAATAGGAATGTACCACAATTCCTCCAATTCTTGTTGCTGTGACTCAAAATTCTCTAGTTTTGCTTCCCACTTTTTCATATTGTGATGCAAGTGAGGATTTTGTTTTACCAGCTCTTCCATTGTAGTGTGGTATAAAATTGTACATTGCTTGTCTATATTGATTTGGAAGGTTATTTGTTCATTCTCTTCCAGATCAAGAGTTTTCCTTGTTTCTGTTGCCTTTACTTCCCCAACTGTTGTTGGACTACTGTCATGTTCCCTTATTCTAAGTTGTGTTTCTTGTATGATTTGTTTGCATCTTTGCATTCTTTCATGCTCTAATTCTGGCATAGGGTAAGCCATTACATGGTCTGTGGGATTTGGTCCCTCTTGAATCCTTCCCTTGTATGCTTTTATCAAGGTGTCTAGACTCTGTGAATTTCCTATCTCTTGCTGGGTTTGTGTCTTTTGAGGTGGACTATGGTTTGATTGTTCCATATTCTCTTCTTCCAGAGTTTTACCCATTCTCATTTTCTTTTCCCATCTTCCTTTTTGTCTATTTTTCCTTTCTTTTGGAACTAGAATTTTCTTATCTCCCTTGGTTGTTTCCTATTGTTTAGCTCTTGCTCTTGTTATGGCATTTACATTCACTTGCTCATGGTCACTCAATTCTCCTTGCTCCATTATGTTGACGGTTTGTAATGGTATGTTATTAGATGTGTTTTGTTGTTTTTGAGGATTTCTTGGACAATCCTTTATTAAATGTTCCCTGCCACAATCCTTGCAATAGGCTCCTTCTACTCTTAGTGTGGGAGGTTGTGGACAGTCTCTAAGGAAATGTTCCCCTCCACATCTATAACAAGTTATTTTTTGACTTCCTTTGAACTGAGGTCTCTGATTAGACATGTAATTATTGGTTATTTACATGAATGTAGCTGTATCCATTTCAATTCTCCCATTTCCCAAGTCTAGGGCTTGCAGTTCTGGTTCTCTCAGCTCATATCCTTCCCACTCTTCCTGATATCCTTCATTCCAATGATAATCTTCTTTGTATGGTGATCTTATTCTTGAGTTCCCCTCTTCTATTGGTGTGTATTTGACTGATACCACATTTGTTGGTAATGGAGGTTGTTGCCCAAGTACAGGTCTTGGTTGCTCAATAAATCCAGATTCTCTTTGGTTCACATATTCTCTCTCCTTAATGGGTTGTTTATTGTAAAAGCATTCTTCTCTGGTATGATTTGTCCATTTTCTTTCTAGTGTACAATATTTGAGTGTTTTCCTCTTGCAAATGTTGTGGTTTTTGATATGGACATTGTTGTACCAAATGATTTTCTCCACAATTATAGCATTTTTAATTTGTTGTTATCTTGGTGTTTATCTAATTTGTTTTGGTGCTAACTTCTAGGGCTTTAGCAATGGCTTGTGCCAATTCTTCTACTGGTGGGATTTTATCTTCATTTGTTCTAGGTTGATCAAATGCTAACAGGTCTTGTCCTCTGTGATCCTCCAAATCTATTGCCTCTTTTACACATGCTCCTAGATTAGGGCATCTCCTATAATACACCAGAGTTCTTAATTGAGCACTTCTCAATCCTTCTATGAATAGAGATACTTGTCTTGCCATGGAATGTTACTTCTTCTCTGGGACATCTGTCAATGTATTGCTTGAATCTCCTAGCTGCCTCTCTGACATTTTCATCCTTTTGTTGTTTAAAGATATGTATCAAGGTAGCTGTGCTATGTTTTATTCGAGTTTTTGAGAATTCCCCTATGAAGGCTTCTAGGAAAGATTCAATATCCAAATACATTTCCTTTCTCAAGGGAATGAACCAAGATAGTGTAGGTCCTGTTAGGGTTAGACCAAATGCTTCAAATTGGACTTTGTAATCCTCAACTTCTTCTGCTTTAATTAATTGTCTAAATTTTGCAGCATAAGCATGAGGATCAGAATATTGATTCTTCATGCATTTGGCTACTTGATAGGGCCTAAGCATTCTTCCCTGATTTTGCCACTGATGTCTTCTTCTCAATGGAAAATCATTAAGTCCTTCTGCTTCTCTCTCAAAAGGGTTTGGGGAAGTATGTAGTTTCCTACCTTGTTGTTGTTCACTATTATTGTGAGTTTCATGTTGTCTTGGCAAGTCTGATTGCCCTAGGTTTTGTTCCCAAGGTCTCTTGTCTGCACATTGCCCTAGGTCATTAGAATTTTTTGGGTCTTGTGAGAAGATGTATACACATCCCTGCCTATCCTCATATCTACCATCCTTGAATTGTGCTACTGGTGTTATATTCAGGGGAACCTCTAAGTTTCTCAATCTAATGAGAAACTTATGCATTCCATCCTGATATACATAGGTTCCAAACCTATTTGTATACATGTATTTGATAATGTTTCTATAATCACCAGTTTCAGAGGATTCATTGGTTTCATTTAAACTCTCCATATTAATTTCTTGCCCTAAATCTTTTTCTTGCAATTCTCCTACAACTGACTCTACCTCCTTCCTTCCTAGCTCTTGCTTAGAATGTGTGTACATTACCAGACCTAAGGATCATTCAATTAATTCATGATTTTGTGGTGAGAATCGTGTTTTTCACGATTCTGTGGAAAGAATCGTGTTTCTCACGATTCTGTGGAAAGAATCGTGTTTTTCACGATTCTGTGGAAAGAATCCTGTTTTTCACGATTCTGTGGTGAGAATCGTGTTTTTCACGATTCTATGGTGAGAATCGTGTTTTTCACAATTCTGTGGAAAGAATCGTGTTTCTCACGATTCTATGGTGAGAATCGTGTTTTTCACGATTCTGTGGTGAGAATCGTGTTTTTCACGATTCTATGGTGAGAATCGTGTTTTTCACGATTCTGTGGAAAGAATCATGTTTTTCACGATTTTGTGGAAAGAATCGTGTTTCTCACGATTCTGTGGTGAGAATCGTGTTTTTCACGATTCTCTGGAAAGAATCGTGTTTTTCACGATTTTGTTCCCAGACAATCGTGATTGCTCACAATCGTTAGAAAACATGATTTTCTTATGTAAATCGTGCTCTCGGAATCGCGATTTTGTGTTTTATTTCAGAGAATCGTGATTTTGTATTTGACTACAGAATCACGATTCTGTGCAGACTTTGAAATTTTTGAGGTTCTTGATTTTTAAGTTTTTGTTTCTTCAATAGAATCGCTTTAGTAAACTTCTAACATGCAATGAAAGAGTTTAATCAATATTATTATTTTTTCCACTAAAAGCTCAAAAATTAGAACATCGCGATTCTGTGTTTTTGGCTATTTTGTGTGTTTTTGTGCTTTACTGATCATATAAAATTTGAAGCAATGCAAAAAATGTATTGAGATTTCCTTACCTTGCTTGCTTGATACAGAAATCTCCAAAGGCTTGTGGTTGCAGACAATCGTGATTCTGTTCCACTCTCACTCTCTCTCTTCCTCACTCAAATGAGTTTTCTTTTGAGATTCTTGGGTTTTATAGATTTCACACAATCGTGATTCTGTGCAATTTCCTCAGAATTTTCACTTTTCACTTGTCCAATTTTTATTCTTCAACAATTTTATGGTTTTAATCCACAATTCCTAACTTTTCATCACTAGTCACTCCCTTTATCCCATTGGTGAAAATCGTGATTCTGTACTTAATTTCCACTTTACCCACTTGATGCTCAATCCTCACTAATTTTTTAAAATTTGATTTTCTTCACTTAATCAACTTAGTGAAGCCTCTTACAATTACCTACCTCAAAACCCAAATATGCACAATAATTCAAAATTTTTTTCCTCTTACAGAGAATCGCGATCCTGTGCAGAGAATCGTATTTTTCTGTACTTCCTGTTTTTTGCAATTTTGATTCTTCTTTCCTCTTAATCCTCTTCAAGATTCGTCACCAACTCCAAATTACTTGTCACCTGTAATTTTACATCATTAAGAAAAATTAGCAATCCTGTGAAGAGAATTGTGTTTTTCTGAATTTCTAGTTTTTTTTTAGTTTTTTGGCTTTCCTTTGCACTTGGTCCCCTTTACTCTTACAACAACACTTCAATCCACCCTTCTAAGGAAAAAAGAAATTTGTTTGAATTTTTTAATGGTTTTTATGAATTTTTTTAGTATTTTGCCCTAAATTAAGGTAAACACTTCACTTAGGGTTTCTTGTTTAGAGATCCATTGATCCTATGTTTACTGATTGGTTATACTATTTTATGTTTTGCTATCTTATTAGTTTATGATCAGAGCTTTTCAAGAAAATACATGCTAAGAAGTGCAATTATCAATTCATGCAAAGATAAACTCAAACATTTTTTCTTTTCAAGATGCAAATAAAACTTTTCTCAAATGGATCTTATCTACTTGCATATAGCTATTTTACTTGACTTTCCTCAATGCAATCATGTCATCTTCCCAAGATCAACAATTTTGCTTGGTACTTGGTCAAAAGCACTCTATAAATGCAAAGATAGACACATTTTACCTTATCTTCAGCTATCTTGATTCAGTTTTTGCACACTCCTGCACTTTACTTATAAAAAATGATAAGAGCAACTATCAATTTGCAAGAATTTCATCACTTCTTTATCTCAAAAGACTATCTATTGCTTTCTTATCTCAAACGACAAACAAAGAAACCTACCTTTTAATGTTTCCATTTCTTGATTAAAGAGTATTACCTTTTCAATGTGTTCAATACCATCAACAATAGAAGATCCAACAAGGTCCAACTTCAATGAACCTTTTGCTTTACTCCCCGGCAACGACGCCAAAAAATGTTTGTTGTTAATCTTTGGAGTTGTCCTCTCCAATCATTTTAGCATAAAGAATCAACAATACATCTTATATTTGTCAATCTTGGAAGTATACAAGAGACCACAGCCCCTTCTAGATGATAGAATCCAAGAAATAAGAGAAAACTGGCTGGATTTTTGAGAAATGATGAAGATGAAGAGGAATTTCTAGGGTTTTGATTATCTTGAGCAATACTACATCATTTCCAATGACCTTGGTGTCTAAAGTGTGTTATTTTCTCAGCAGAACACAATCATGAAGTCAAATCTCAAAAATGATACCTGTAACCTTCAGACAAGACAATCGCGATTATGTGGAAACTGACGATTTTCATCTCCAGCACTATTCTTTAGCAATTCTTCACTCCATACATCAAGAATCAACTCTCTTCATACACATTCATCAGAAATACACAATAGAAGCTTGCAAATTCCATGGATACACATAGAATAGACTCAACAAATCAAAGAAAGTCCTTGAAAGGAAGAATCACGATTTTCTGCAAGAAACTCCTCTCATTACTTGGTTAGAATCGATTACAATTAACCAACCCTCTCAAAATAGAGGAAATTATCTTTTATACATTTTCAAGTGTCCCTTTTCATACTTGAATTTTGGTCTTTCCTTTCTAATATAAAAATATGCTATCTAGGAGTTTCCAAAAATTCTAGAAAAATTACATATGATTCTAATTTACATGAGGAAGACTCTTCCTCATTTTTACATCATTTGCATAAATATTTCTACAATTTTTTGGCATTTTATAATTATTTTTCCATAAAAAATACTTCTTCTAACAACCACCTAATCAAGTCATCAACATAAATAGCCACAATTGTGATGCCTTCATCACCCTTCCTTGCTATAATGAGTGATCTGCATTGCACATAGAAAATCCAATGGTGGTTAAATAATATGCAATCCTTGCATGCTAGGCAGCAGGGAATTATTTAAGCCCATACAAAGCCTTTCACAACCAGTAAACATAATTTTGGGTGCTTTGAATCCTCATATCCTTGTGGCTGGTCCATGTATACTTCAACCTGCATCTCACCATGTTCACATCCATCTAATGCAAAATCCATCCTTTTGTTGTAGCTAATGCAACAAGTGCTATGATAGTGGCCATTTTTGCTACAAGGCTCAATGTTTCTTTATAATCAATGTCGTATTTTTGTGCATATCATTTTGCTAACAATTGTGCATTCTAATCGAGGGGGGGAATATATGTCTTCTAAATTTAATGTATTTCTGATTGTGGGACAAAACATCAGTGTACAACACCATATAAACCTCAATAGAATGGATTTGCTAAACAAAAGAATAGGTCACTCATGGAGATGTCAAGGTGTATGGTTAAGAGTCAGGCTTTACCACATAGTTTTTGGCTTGAGGATATTATCTGCACAACATATGTACTTAACAGGTGTCCCACTAAAGCAGTATAGTCTATCACTCCATATGAGGCTTGGCATGGTCACAAGACATTTTTTTCTCATCTACGTGTTTTTGGATGCACTTGTTGATGAGAGAGCTGATATTGAGCAAGCAAAAACTATGCAAAAATGGTTGGTGCAAACTTTGCGTGACAACAAATTAGATGCACCTCTATCACATCATAATCGTTCAAGATCTCATAGTGCCTCTTTTGCATCAGTGCTATGATATGGCTGCA
Organism: Ceratopteris richardii; assembly: GCA_020310875.1. Classification (NCBI taxonomy): domain Eukaryota; kingdom Viridiplantae; phylum Streptophyta; class Polypodiopsida; order Polypodiales; family Pteridaceae; genus Ceratopteris; species Ceratopteris richardii. Next base: position 196,041,228 of record CM035412.1, read on the forward strand.
TCTAGTCTCTATGATGAGATTCAACCTATTTCCTTTGGTGAAGCACAAAATTTTGAACATTGGATGGCTTCAGTGCAATCTCAATGTGATGCTATCATGAAGAATTGTACCTAATCTTTATGTGACTTGCCTCCTGGTAAGAAGACCATTGGAACTAAGTGGGTATACAAGTTGAAACCTAAACCTGATGGAACAATTGACAGGTATAAGGCTAGGCTTGTTGCAAAGGGTTATGCACAGGAAAGAGGCATTGATTTTGATGAGACCTTTGCACCTACATACCGAATGACTATTGTTCATAGCATCTGTGCACTTGCGGCTCATCATGGTTGAAATGTACATTAGTTGGAAATTAAAACAACATTTTTGAATGGTGACTTTCATGAAGAAGTGTATGTTTTTCAGCTCCGTGGCTTTGTGTAGAAAGGGCTTGAAAACCAGGTGTGCATATTAAAGAAGGCATTATATGGTTTAACGCAAGCACCAGATGCTAGGTATGAAAAGATACATGCCTATCTCATTCCACATAGTTTTGAGAATAGTCCAATTGAAAGCACCATATGTTAAGTGTGCTAATGATGTGCTTATGATCATTGTTGTGTATGTTGATGACATGCTACTCACTTTTCCTCATGACATGCATATTGCTGATTTTAAGGCTGATTTGCCTACCTCATTTGAGACATCTAATTTTGGGAATTTGCATCACTATTTGGGCATTCCGCTTATACAAGTTGATGGTGGAATGGCTTTGTGTCAAACAGAATATATTGACACATTATTGCAGCATTTTGGCCTTTTAAGCCTATTGCCACTCCTATGGAGACATGTTTACAACTGAGTCTTCATGATGCTAGAGATGCATTTGATGCTGTTTTCTATCAGCAACTATTGGATGCTTGATTTACTTATGCATTACTCAGCCATATATTGATTTTTCTATCTCACAAACGAGTAGGTTTATGCATTGCCCAGGTGTTAAGCATTGGCAAGCAGTTAAGCGCATATTTCACTACTTGAGTGGTACATGGCTACTTGGATTGTTTTATCCCAAGGGAGGATCACTACCACTAGATTTGCATGTTTTGTTTAACAATGATTGGGCTAGTTGCTATGACACTCGTGTGTCCACTAGTGGCTTTTGCTTCATGCTTGGTAGCTCATGTATATCTTGGTTGAGAAAGAAGCAACCTACTATAGCCACTTCCGATTGTGAGGATAAGTATAGGGCAGCTTTCACAGTGGCTATTGAGTGTGTGTGGCTCAGACATCTTGGCTAATTTGGGTGTTGGTCAGTCTTCTGCCACCACCATCTTCACTGACAGTCAGAGTGCATTGGCAGTTGTGAGGAACCCTATGTTCCATGCTCGCACTAAGCACATTGAGGTGCATTATCATTATGTCAGGGATAGGTTCTCTGCTGGGGAGATCAGCTTGGCATATGATTTTCACCTTGTGAAAATTCTTGAAATGAATGTAGCCATGTTTGAAAAAGGTGTAGGTGTTATTGCTGATATAGAGATTTGGCAGAAACAAATTGGACATGCAAATTTGTAGAGGGTGAAAGTGACATAGTCAAAGGAGCTTGTCAATTTATTGCCACATTTCAAGATTGGAGAGATGCAGAAGGTATGTGAAGCATGTCAATTCGGTAAAGAGTCAAGGGAACCATTTTTGCATGACCATACACAAAAAATATGGGTATACTTTATGAAAGAGAAGAGTGAAGTGTTCACTCACTTTCAAAATTTTAAGGCTATGGGGGAAAAGCAAATAGAGAAATATATGCAAATGTGAAGATCCAATAGAGGAGGTGAATACATGTCAAGGAGTTCACTAGCTTTTTAAAAAATTCATGGAATTTGATGGAAATTTTCATGCAGGTACACACCATAATATAAAGGTGTTGCTGAAAGCAAAAATAGACATATTGCAAAAATAGCAAGAGCCTTGATGGCTAAAAAAATATGCCTCATTGTAGTTGGGTAGAAGTTGTGCACACTACTATATACATCATGAATAGAACTCTAACTACTATTGTTCATCAAGTTACACCTAGAGAGAAGCTTATAGGTAAGAATCCAAACTTATCACAGATGGAAGTATGTGGTTGTATTGCATATGTACATGTTCAAGATGATTTGAGGATAAAGTTTGATATCCAAAAGAAACAAAATGTATCCTCATTGGGTACTCCCTTCAGCAAAAGGGATATAAATGCTACACCCCACTCACACGACAGGTGAAGGTAAGCAAAGATATGATGTTTGATGAAATGTCAAGCTTCCATACAAATGCCAAAGAAGGAATTAATCTTGATGCAAAGAAAAAAGGAAATGCTAAAAAATCAAGTGCAAAATCTCAACCTTTGAGTTGACCTTATGTGTCACCAAGCAATAAATCCAAGTCAAATCCATGGAGTGAAAGATTGCATGGAAATTTCAATCTAGCATATTCATCCACTACATTAGCCAAAACCAAAATTGTTTGAAGCACATGAACACTTCAGACTTTGCTTTCAATGAATATACCCATGCATGCCTAGAAAAATCATCAATGAAAGGCACGAAGTAAAGATAGTTTCCAACAGAGGGTTTCTGCATAGGACCGCATACATCACTGTGAACAAGCTATAATTTCTATGTAGCTCAAAGAAAACCATCTTTTGGGAATGAGGAGCACTGCATTTTGCCCAAAATATAGCCTTCATATACATGTTTACCAGGTGCCTCAAGTTTGGGCAAAGAGGACACCATTTCAGATTTTTGCAAGTGTAGAAAACTAGCAAACTTCAAATGACCAAAGCATGCATGCCAAAGCTTTGCATCTGACATAGCATGAGAATCATGTACTGCACATGCTAAATCCTTCATAGATCTTTCATAGTCTATGAGCTTATACAACCCACGACATAAAATGCCAGAAGCAATAATCACGTTGCCATTTGATAGATCATGAATTGTACACTTGTCATCAACAAATTTCATAATCAAGACAATCTTTGGCTAAAGATGAAACTAATAACAGATTCTTCTTGATCCCTGGCACAAGTGAAGCATCTGAGAAAGTGAAGGAACTACCATTAGCAGTAGTCAAAATGATCTTACCAACTCCCATGAAAGGATAAGAGGAGTTGTTGGTGCATGTGATAGTATTCCCCATAGGGGCAAGCTCGAGTGAAGAGAAGAAACTGCATTGCGAGGTAATATGTTTGGTCGCCCCGCTATCAAAGTACCATACATCTAAGTCTACTGCAGACATGCACTACTCATGAGAAAGACGGGTCAAAACTACAAACAATAGTAAATGCCCATTCTTCATCCTATACAAGATTAGCAGACTCTATTTTCGGTGTAGAGGCCTCTGCAACAACCATTCCGACCTCTTTCTTCTTTTCCTCTTTGGAAACCAGTTTTGGACAACTCTTAACAACATGATCATTTGCTTTATAGTATTTTCAAAAAAATTTCTGCTTTTTTTATTTCTTCTCATCTCTGTCTTCCTTCTTTGATTGTGCAGATTTAGCAGATTTTTGCTTACTAGTAGTAGAGCTCTATTTTCCTTTGCCCTTCTGACTAGCCACGAAAGCTTGATCTGCAACACACATAATAGACTTGTTCTGCCTAGACTGATCTTCCTACAATAAAATAGAAACTAAGTCTTCAAATGTTAAGGCATTTGGATTGCCTTTCATCATCAAAGGAAGAGTAGAAGCAAAACTCTGATATAAGTGAGGAAGACCATTCAAAATAGTCTGCACAAGTGAAATGCCAGGATGGACTTCATGAGCAGAAATCAATTGTTCCTTCAAATCCTTAATCTTTGTCAGAAAACTGTCCATAGAATCACCTTCATTCATGTGCTCAATCTCCAACTATTTTCAAAGGTAAGCAACACGAGCCTCATTCTTAGCCTGGTATAACTGTGGTAAGTGTATCCCAAGCATCCTTAGCTATTTTTCAAGAGCGAATGTGAGGAATAATGGAATGCTTGACCGAAAAAGTTATCAATGCATGTGCCTGAACATCTCTACCATACCAAGAAATTTGCTCTACAATAGGTGCAACAAAAATAGCAGCACGAATAGGAATCTACAAAATATCACCATCTTCAACACCATCTACATCAGCTTCAGTACCTGTATTTGCAGTACCTGTGTTTGTAGGTGTAATAGGATGTTTTTCAACACCCTACATAATATTCCATAGTCCTTTTGCAACCAATACATGACGCATCATATAAGCGCACAATGGATAATTGGTACCATCCAACTTATCCTCAATAGCCAACATATGGAATACATCATTGCTTTCAGCCATGGCCACTAACAAAAATACCTAGATGCAAAAAAATGACTGTATCTAAAAAAGTTGAATAGAACTACCCAAACGAGTTCTACACGTAAGACCTATATCAGACTTCGAGATGCTTATACTGACGAGCCAAAACTCTTATATATCTTCAACACAAAAGGAAAAAATAGCCTGCACAAGCGCTACAATAGTGCGTTCAGAGGATGAAATGAGCCCAAATCACGATTTCGGCACCAGATAGCGAAGCTGTTTTGATCTCCTAATCACCCTAAGTATGCGTACCAAATTTTGTGCGAGTCTAAGATTGTGTCCGAAGGAGTGTCGACGATGCCCTAGATGAAGCGTCAACCTGCTCTAATACTGATTGTTGGAGTTAGACGTCTACACAAGCACACAAACAACACAAGGAAGAAGAAGAAGCTTGGAGCACACCACACAATACATAATGTATTAGCACTAGAATGTACAAAGATAAGTAGCCCGTTAGGGCAATAGGCATATATATAAGCAGGGGGAAAAAACCTCCTAAAGGGAAAAAAGTACCCCGAGAGTCCCAGAGTGTTCACACACATCACTACCTAAATATATCAACAATTAGCAAGATGTTTTACCTTCCCATCCTCCATAGATAGTGCTATGTTTCCTATATGGTCGATAGGATGTGATGTGTCATCGCCTATTTTGACAAATCTAGGAACAAACAATTTTTGCAAACTACTAAAGCATTCTACATTGTTGGTCATGTGTTTTGAGGCACTTGAATCCACATTCTAGAAATTACCATTAGGTTTTAAAACATCAGTAGAATTTTTATTCATCATGTGATGTTGGACCATGAATAGGTTCTTCGAATCATCTACACTTTTGGATGCATAGTTTTTTTGCCCTCTGCTATTTTGATTCTTCAACTTGTAATCACATTCAAACTAACCAAGTTTACCACAATTCCAACATCCTTTATTTTCATTAATTGAATCATTTCTTTGGAAACTTCTATAGCCTCTTTGGCTCCCCTTGCCTCAAAACTATCCTCTACCTCTTGCATGATTTTCTTGTTGACCTTGGTCTTGGTTACTGTTTACTCTTGCACTTCTAAAACCTCTACCTCTACCTCTTCATCTACTGTAGCTCAATGATGAGTAGCACCTCCTTTAATGTCAATCCGGGAAGACATGAGGATGGTATGAAGACCTCGAGCAAGTGGCTGCACAAGTGCGTGAGTGAGAAGCACACTAGCATGCACACACATACACACACACGCGCACACAAGGCAAGACAAAGAGTGAGAATCAATGGAGCTTTTAGATTACTTTCAAAATGCTCTTACAAGTTCGTTTCAATTACAATCTAACCTCAAAAATGAGCTCTCTAGCTCTTTTTATAGTTTTTGACTAGGTTTTGGCCCTGTCCAGACCTAGTGTCCGGCCTAGTTAAAAATTAGGTTCCAGGGCCAATTTGAGGGCTTAAACGGAGTCTAAAAAATATGAAAATTGATATGTAGGTACTTCTAAGGCTCCTCAAGCTCAAGGACTCCTTGGCTTGCACAAAATGGAGCTACAAAAATATGAAGTGGTATTTACAATGATTATTAGTGATAAGAATCACTGTTAAAAGATGTTGATTTGGAAGAAATTTGAAGGGCCTATCTGCCAGATTTGCGTCGAATGCTTTGTCTACTTACTCCTTCACTTTGTTCTGACTCTCTCCGCTGGCTTCCTTGTCTAGTCGGTCCTTGGGTGCCCATACTGCTCTCAACACCCCCCCCTCTCTCGCGTCTGTCGTCCCTGACAGACCCTTGTTGCTGGGAGTGTTGGATGTAATATTCCACAACCTGAGTGGCAAGCTGATGTTCTTGTATGCGTAGTCCTCTGGCCAAATCTGTCATCATACGATCCCAATCGATTGGTCCTGGAATGTCCGGATGTGGCAGACGTAACTGATCTGCATGGATCGCTTGTTCTACTGCGAATAGATGTAGCAAATGTGTGGGTCTGGGAATGAAAATTTCGGAATTGTATTCCCAGAATCCCGTAGAGAACATTTCCTCAAATGTCTGCTTGAAGCATGCGGGCAAGTACTTTATTCGTGCGTGCCAAGCAAAGATGACAGTGACCGAGGGGGTTTGGCTCATGTCGTAAACTAAATCCTTGTTGCCTTGAGAGAATCCAGGGGCAGAGATGTATGGAGCTTGGACATTCCGAAAGGTTTTGAAGACAATGGTCATGAGCTCGAATATCTTCATACACATTTTCGCTGCTATGTCGGGTACATTATTTAGACGTGTAGACCAGTGCCGAATTGTTGATATCATGTAGGCTACGGTTGGGGTCCCTCGAGGTGGAGCAAAATATGGGTAGTTAACCCAAGCCGAGCACTCTTTATTGTTGCGTACCTTGATTGCAAATGCTTGCCAGGATCTGCGACGTACCACTCGACAATAGCATGGATTATACTTGATATATAGTGGCATGGTTGCCCAAGTACTCATCATCTCTGGGTAATCGGTGAGTAGACGTGCACGCCAATTAGGTTGGAAGATCGAGCCAGCACGTGCATCTGTCGGTAAATCCCCTATCTCAAATTGAGTGGCGAACGTGGGCTCCTTCCCTGTGTGTCTTTTGACTTCTGCATTATAATCATGTAGTAAGACAAAATAAGGCATGTATTGCGATTCTGATGTTGTGATTAACCGTTGATGGGATAAATTTTGAAAGTAGGAAGACCGAAGGACAGTTTCTTCCAGATTTGTGAGAGATTGCATTTGCACGGCCACACGATCATCATGTGTCTTACCCACTTTCTCGATTTTGACCCAATCTGGAACTTGAATTTCTAACGTGTCTTGTCCTTCTTCTGTAGTTCGACCACCAGGCGTCGGCATGTATGGCTCTTCATAGCTGTCATCAACGGGGATTTCCACTACTGTTTCAGGTTCTGGTTCTTCAATGGGCGAGGGTGGCCGTTCATATGGTAAGAGGCGTGCTTGGAGTTCTGCCACCTGTTTTCGGAGGGTCTCCATTTCTTCTGTAGAGTGTTGCAAGATTACCGGCTCCGGTTGAGCGGTGGGGACACTGGCTATCTGTTTCTTTAGATCTGCACATTCAGTCTCTAGTTTTTCATATGACTCCAAGAAATTTGCATGCTCCTCAAGTAAGATGCGAATGTCTTCTGATGGAACTGCTCTATATCTGGTAGGGCTAATGGTTGCTCCTACGGTTCCTTCCATAGCCGCTTCAAAGTTGTCTTGGTTTTGTTGTTGAAGTCGTTTGTTCTCTTCTAGTGCTGCGGCCATATGCTTCCTTAATAGCCCAATGTTGCGTCTGAGTGTAGCGTTAGATATCATTTGCACTTGAAGCACTGTTTCTAATTCCTTGACTGCTTGGTCATCTACAGTTGATGTCTTTGATTCCAATTCGGAGTGAGCCTGCTGTAGTGTGGTATGCTCGGTTAGGAGCGTCTGGTAGTCAGCTTCAAGAGTGGTGACTCTAGCTTGCAGACGTTGAGATTCTGCCTGGAGGGCAGCAGTGCGTTCTTCCAATTGATGGTAGTCTTGTTGTAGCTGATGGGCACACTGAAGTAATGTGTTGAACGTGCTATTTACATTATGAGATGCAAGGGGAAAAGTTTGAAATGCAGGGGAGGTGGGATTAGGTAGGGGGGTAGTGAATGCTGTGTGTGCCAATGATGTGAGTGGTGAGGTGGGGGGCAAGGGAGGGGAAGATGGTGGAATCGTGGGGAGAGGTGCTGTGGTTGGTGAAATGTCCATTGGGTCAGACAAGGTGGTGTGTGCAGGGGCTACCATGTAGGTGGGTATGGTAGGTGAAGTGAGTGTGGTGTTCGTGTAAATTGATGTCGTTGCGAACATCGAAGAAATGTGCCTCGGAAACATTGGAGAGCGGGTGAATTGCTCCACAACGGACGGGTATTGGGGTGGTGCGGTCAGGTTGAAAGAGGTGTAGGGGCCAGATGGGAAGTGAGGGTCATGGAATGGAGGTACCCGTATTGGGGGATAGGTCGGGAAACAGAGGGTGCCTTCTGTAGGTGCTGGGTTTCCAACTACACTTGGAATTATGGGATGGCCAGTCATGGGTTCAGAGGATAGACGGGACGAAGTGTACAAGGGATTTGTGACGAAGGAGAAGAGGGTGTCTTGTGAGGTGGGTTCTCGAAATGAGAATGATTTGAATGAGGATGGGTTATAAGTGAAGGTAGAGGTGATGACTGTCGTTTCCTCCAAGGTGGGAGGTGGTGGTGGGGGTGGAGAAGGTGGTGATGGAGGATGCTGGGGTGAGATGGGTGATGTCTGAACGAAGGTTTCGGCCGAGAGGTCAGTGGTGGTTGTGGGGGTGGCTGTGGTCTCAATGGGTACTTCTGGTTCTGTTACGGGTATCCTGATAGTCTTACCTGCTCGTGGTAACGTGTCTACTCTGCGTTTGTCGTACCTGACGGACTGGCGGACTGCGGTGTGGACAGCCTCCGGAACTCCTAAAGAGTCTGACACTAATTTGAGGGTGTCAATGAAGTGTTGGTCCACCCCTTCATCTGATAGCATTTCTTGCATCAAAGCTTGACCTGATACCAGAGAGAGCTGATGCCTTTCCTGTACTGCTTTGATTGTGTCATATAACCTTCGTAGTTGAGCTGTATATGCTGGTGCACCTACAAGTTCTGGCACTTCTTGTTGCTCCTCTTGGTGCTCTTGATCATAATCCTCCTCATCATCCTCCTGTTCTTCATCTCCGTCATCCTCTGCATCCACTTCGACAGGTGTGACAGGTGCTTGGGAGGTTGTGGCCTGCGTTTGCACATTTTCCGCTTGTTGTGCCTCTTCTGCCTCCAGCTCTACATCTTGTAATAATTGTTCGAAATCTTCATTAGTGAGTTCTTCTAAAGGAGCACCACTAGGAAATTCAAGATCGGTTGGAATGGGAGGGAATATCAAGGTGGAACCATCGGTGCTGCGTCTTGGAAGTCGGAGTGTGAATGGTCGGACTCTTCGGGGTGGAGGGGTGACGTCTGGTGTTAGGGTGGCTCCACATGGTTGAGCACATGGGACTTGGACAGTGCCTCTCATCTTCTTAGAAGGGGGTCCCGTGGATGTCCTGCCTCTAAACTGCTCAACCCGATTCCACATTAGGGCCCGTTGGATCGGAATGTCATAAGCCAAACACCTATAAATGATCCTTGTCAGAGCACAGCAACCATATAAAACCTGTTTCCGCGGCCAGCGTTTGTGAGCTAGGTGTATCTGATCAATTATCCAGTGGGGTAGGTTGATGGTGAGGCTCTGTGTCTCTGCCAGATACAAGCTAAACCAAATCTTTTTGGGAGGCATGGTGAATCGATCTTGTGCCGGGAAAGCAAAGTGTTGCATGCACATGCAAAGGTGTATTGCAATATTAGGCGTCATGGATACCATGTCCTTGAGTTTGGTGAGACTTCGATTCTTCATGTAATCCGGTACTAGGGTTTCCTTTTCTGTAGGAATATGCATTCCGCGCATATCTAGAGCCTCTCTCACCAAATTGTTTGATAGCCTGAACCTCTTGAGCTCATTCCCCTTTGTCAGAGATGGAATCACAAATGAGCTTGCACCTTTTGGGTTCTGATTTGGAGTCAAGGTGTTGATGAGATAGTAGCATCGCATGAAGTCAGGTTTTGGGAGTCGGGCACTGAAATAGGCACTCAATCCTGCTTTCTCCCATATCGGACGTAGACCTTCCGCATTTTGTAATTTCTCAAATTCTCTTGTAAAGAAATGGTATCTGCCTTGCTTTCCATTGAAGTCCAACTCTGATTCCCATAGGTACGTTCCTTCACCCAAGGGTCCTGCCACCTCGGTAAACCAATGGGAAGTCTTTCCCACGGGCATGGTGTGGCCTCGCGGAGGGTCCGCAATAGGTATGATTTTGACGGCCTGCAATTCTTCTGGTCTTTCAATTGTCTCAGGCAAAACGGGTAAACTGTCCAAGTCCACCACCTGCGGGTTTGTTTCTGTGTGAGAGCTAGTTCCTGCTGCCTCCGCCATGTTGAAAATGTCGCAGCTGATTCTGTGAGATTATATGAATAAACGTTAACATTGCAATGGACACAAAAATGACATGGTGTCCCTTGTTACAACATTAGCTTAAAGTTCGGGAGTGGTTAGGGGTTAATAAGTGCTCGGTGCTAGTGTGTGTAGTTAGGAGTTAGGTAGTCCTAAGAGCTAAGCGAAATGATGTGATGTGAGAGTGAAGCGGTTAGTAGGTGGTCATGGATTTACAATCGGGGTCCGGGGGTTTGTTACAAGTCTTGGGCTGCCAAATGCAGTGGATGGGTTTTGTTCTTGGTTCCGTAAAGACTCCGAGAGCTTTATAGGCGTGTCAGCTTGGAAGTGAGGCCTTTTAGGGACCCATTTACAAGTGATTCTGTTCGTGCTCATGGGCCTTGGTGTTGAATATGAGTGGATGTAGGCTGTGCGAGTGAATGGATCATGCTGTGTAGGGTGTGTTCTTGGTGTAGCTATTTGAGCCCGCAAACAAGCCTTGGGCACCCAAATTTGTCTTGATTGTGGGCTGGCCTTCATCAACTTCTTGGGCACCCAAATAGACTTCACGTTAGCAGATGAGCTTCTGAAAGACTTCTTATTATTATCGGGTTGTTGGTCACTAATAAGAGGCTTTGCCTGTGTGGTTGGCTTAAGTGCAACCGGGTGTTCGCCTTTCCGCACCCACACTTGGTTCACTTGCTGAGACGTTTTGCTACGCAGGTACTTTTGATTTCCGGCATAGGTAGTACTCTGGTTCTTCTGCCTTTGATCCCCCTTCGGTTGCTGCCTCCTTCTGACCTTTGGAAAAGAAGGGAGTTCCGTGGCATCCCTGACTCCTTTTTTGCAACCATCATTCTTCTGCAACACATAGTTTTGGACAAGAACAGCATGGTCATCTTCATGTGTACTCCTGGAAGGACCAGGAGTCTGTGCCTTTCCTAGTTCCTTGAGTGCTCCATTATCTAACTCTACTGTAATTCGACTATGATTGACCCATACCTGAAGAAGTCCACTTCTTAGGTTTAAGTTGACTGCTTGGTCATAGATCCAGTCTTGACCCAAGACAAGAGGTTCAGTGAGATCCTCATCTTGACACACTAGTACTTTAACTGTCGTTGCCTCATCATGAATGTAGAGGGGAAGTTCCACCTCGCCCATGCAAGGGGTTTCCACGCCTCCCAATCCTATGAGATACGCTTCCATAGGATTGACAGTTAACTGCAACTCTTGACAGTAAGACAATTTAACAGCACTAGTGGCTGCACCTGAGTCAATCAAGGCTCTTACGGTCCTTGCACTCTTTCCTTGTCCTATATCTAGGGTTATGAAAGGACGTCGATCAATTATCCTATGCGAGCTTGTTCCTGTAACTTCACACATGGCCATAGGATATCCTTGATCTGCATCGTCATCTGTTCTAGTCTGATCTCGGCCTTGCCTTCGTAACTTCATCCTTCTGATGCGTTCTAAAGCTTCTGCTTGAGCTTCTTCTCGAACTCGCTTTTCTTCCTCTTTGCGTTTCTTAGCAGTGTTGAGTCGGCTGAGCATTTCCTCCGTGAGGGGTTCCTGATACAACTTGACTCTGCAACCGCTAATATAGTTTGGGAGAATATCACCTTCTAACGTGGCTAGTTGTACTGCTCCGCTCGTGGAGATCCTATTGATGATCATTGGTCCGTAGCCTCTCTTTTCTAGCTTCCTTGCGTGTTGTTTCAGTGTATAGACTAAAACTAGATCTCCTGCTTTCAAACCCTTATCCTTTACGTGGGCATCAAAGTATGCCTTCTGTCTCTTCTTGGCTGCATATATTCCTGCAGCGGCTCTCAGTCTCGTTTCTCCTAATCGTTCAAGGTCAAAAATCCTAGAGGAGAGTTCATGGCCTGTCCATTCGTGCTCTTGTGCTACTCTCAACGTAGGGATCAAGAAGTCCAAGGGTAACACAACGTTTTGGCCGAATACCATTTGAAAGGGGGTGGCTTGGAGTACCGTTTTGTAGGCAACTCGGTATGCCCAAACAGCATGGTGTAGCTGTTTGTCCCAATCAGAGCGTTTAGTGTTCACTAATTTTGTCAGTACATTGCATAAGATTTTATTAGTGCTCTCAGCTTGCCCATTAGCTTGAGGGTGATAGGGGGCAGACTTCTTGTGTATTACCAAGAATTCTTGGAGTAGATTTTCAATCACTTCATTTAAGAAATGAGTGCCTCTATCACTTACAAGCTCTATAGGTAGCCCATATCTCGTGAATACACTCTCAAACAAGAATTTAGCAGTTGTTTGAGCATCGTTCTTTGTCGTAGCCCTTACCTCTACCCACTTAGTTAGATAGTCTGTTGCAACAATGATGTATTCCGCATGAGAACCCTTAGCTGGGGGATTAATAGGACCTACAAAGTCTATTCCCCACTTAGAAAATGCACGTCCACCCATCATACGTTTCAGTGGCATCTCATCTTTGCGTATAGGATACTGAGTCCTCTGACAAACATCACACCGTTTCACATAGGTATGTGCATCCATGTGAAGGGTAGGCCACCAGAAGCCCGCAAATAGAATTGCCTTGATCACCCGATCCGGTCCAAAGTGTCCTCCTGCTACACCTTGGTGAGCAGTTTCTAAGATCTTAAGATATTCACTTTCATGGACACATAGCCTCAGGTAACCATCTTTACCGCGTTTGTATAGTTTATCACCAATGAGTGAGTAATCCAGGGCTTCTTGTTCTAAACTCCTTTTCCTAGCCAGAGTCATGTCTGGAGGGAATGTGTTTGTCCTCAGGAAGGATACTAGAGGTTCGCTCCAATCTGGCACTATGGATACTTGATAAAGAGTAGCGTGTTCCACAGGTGGTTTAGTGCAGCAGATTGGGCATTCCTTGCACAACTTTTGGACATCAGCTTCCATAGTTGGCCAATGTACTCCGAGTCTCTTTAGGGTCTGTAAAGTTCGTTGTTTTGAATGGTGTTGCTCTAGTGCACCTACATGTGCTAATTGCAACCATTTAGAGTACTCATCCTCTTCTACGCAACAAGCCAAGATCCCTTGATCTGTGTGCTTGTACATACTTCCTGCCATGATGTGGTACTTTTGGGCTTTTACAACCTCTCTATTCCGTGTGTTTACCACTGGATGATTAGGCCCGTATGTCAATACTGGTACCAATGGCTTAGCCCACTGCGGCACCACTTCCAAATTAAACAAGTAAGCATCAGGAAGGTCATCTGATACTCCTTGTGGGGCTTCTCCCGATGTGAGCCTAGAAAGATGATCAGCTCTCAAATGGGTCCTCCCTTTTCTTACCACAACCTCAAAGTCATATTCCATTAGCAAGAGAAACCATCTTACTAATCTTCCTGTATTGCATGGCTTGTTTACGAGATATAACAATGCCTGATGATCAGTAAAAAATTTAAACTTATTTGCAAGCAAATAGTGTCTAAATTTCTTAACTGCATATACCATGCCTAATCCTTCTCGCTCTGTAGTGGTGTAATTCCGTTCAGCCGCATTCAATTGTCTACTGGCATAGGCAATTGGAAGATCCATATTACCTTCACCAGTAGGTTGTGCAAGCACACATCCAATAGCATAATTGGATGCATCAACATGAACATGGAATGGCTTATTCCAATCTGGTGTGGTCAAGATTGGTGCTGAACACAATCTTCGTTTAAGCTCCTGGAAGGAATTCTCACATTCATCCGTCCACTCAAAGTTTGTCAGAAGTCCGTACATGGGCTTTGCAATGACAGCATACATGTGTATAAATCGTTGGTAATAACCACAGTGCCCCATGAAAGCTTGTACTTCCTTGACATTCTTTGGCCTCGGTAGCTCTGCTATGGCTCTCACTTTTTCTTCGTCGGTAGATATGCCATTCTTTGACACTATGTGTCCTAGAATCTTGCCTTGCCTGACCATAAAAACGCACTTTTCTGGGTTCAGGCAGACTTGATATTCTCTACATTTGTCAAAGATTTGTCTGAGTTCAGGAATATGGGTTTGTCTAATATTGGAATGAGCACAAAGATCATCAACATAGACTTCTAAACTCTTCCTCAGGAACTCCTTAAACACATGGCACATCAGCCTCTGGAAGGTAGCTGGTGCATTGGTAAGCCCAAATGGCATTACTCTAAAGGCAAAAATGCCCCATTCTGTGGCAAAGGCTGTCTTATGCTGATCCTCTGGAGCTATGGCTACTTGATTGTAGCCCGAAAATCCATCAAGGAAGTTGTACACTTCCTTGCCTGCCACTCTTTCTAAGAGATGTTCTGTGATGGGAAGCGGATAGTTATCTCGAATAGTGGCTGCATTAACCTTCTTCAAGTTAATGCACACGCGCAGTTTGCCATTCTTCTTGGGCACCACTACGATGGGTGATACCCATTCAGTGTGCTCAATTTCGTAGATAAATCCAGCTTCAACCAGTCTATCTATCTCTTCTTTGATCTTAGCAGCATAATTATCGTTATATGTATAAGGCTTTTGCTTAGAGGGTTTAGCGTCTGAAGTCATGGGGATAGTGTGTGATCATATGTCAGGGTCAACACCTTTCAAGTCCTTGTAACTCCAAGCAAATACATCTCTGTATTCTCTTAGCAAGGCAATTAACACATGCTCTTCTTCCTTTGTTAGGTCATGGCCTATGTACGTGCATCTCTCCTCTCCTTCTTCTAGGGCCACTACTATTTTCTTGGTGGTTTCTTTGTTATCATAGGCCTCTCCTGATTGTGCCTCTTGTTTAGGCATTCTAATCATGACTCTCCTGTCATCTATCTCATACTTCTTAAAATTTTCTGGGACCTCAAACAAAGATTCTTCCTCTTCTGGTGAGACTTCTCTCTTCTTTCGTTTCTTTCCTTCTTCCTTTGGGCTCACATGTGTTGCTAATCTTACATCATTTGTAAGCTCTCCATGCCTCTGGGGTTGAAATTCTACTTCATGGAAGTATTCTTCATCTGATGCAAATGGTGGGTCCATAATGATAGACTCGAGATCGGAATCACTTGCATCCTCAAATGCATCAGGGCTAGGTTCGCATTCTTCTAGAACTGCCTCTCCCATGATTGGCTCTATGGAGAAGACTGAAATGTCATAGCCATCCTCATCACAGTGAGGTGTCCATTTCTTCATTGATGGCTACATCCATTGTTGCTAAAATTTCTGCCCAGCCATGGGGTTCGAATTCCTCATCAGGAAAAACTACAGGTGCATAGGCTGGGTCTTGAATTGCTCTATGTGTTTCTTTTGCACCTATTTCTCTGGCCTTTTCTCTCTTCTCTTCCTCTACTGCTACTTTGCACATCCATAAGTGAGTGTCTTCATGCATCCATGAGGATCCAGACCCTATGGAATGCACCGATTCTGTATCATCTTTGGCTCTATGGATGGGATTCCATTGGATAGGAGGGACATCTCTATGAGAATAATCCTTGAGATTGACTTTGGTCGTAACACCCAAGTGTTGCAAATACAAGGAGTTAGTTCCCCAATCCTGTACCACTTGCAACTGTCGCATAAATGGTCTTCCCAAAATCATCTCATAGGCATGATTTTTGCTGAAGTCACATATAGCAAAACTATGCTCAAACTCGACACCACAAGTGGTGAGAGTTATGCCTTCTAGCAATCCCAAGGGCCTCTCTATATGACCATCGGCCATCTGCAATTTCATTCTCGTTGGCCTGAGTGCTGGCTTGCCCCAACGCTTCCATAGGGAGGTGGTAGCGATAGCAACTCCTGCACCTGAGTCCAAAATTGCCTTGGTAGTGTACTCCTGGTAGGTGATGGGAAGATAGGTGTTCCCTTCTTCACCTTCACACATATCTCCTATCTTGTCCAAGGGAATTTCTGGCACTGTCCTATGGGATCCTATTCGGGAACGTGGTTCTGCAACTTCAGTCACTTGACTGGCTACACCTTTCCGCACTTTTGGTCTATTCTTAGGCAGTTCTTCCAAAGTGAGATCGCGTTGCGCCTTGGTGTTCTTTACTACCTCCGTGTTCCTTGATATGACTGAGTCGTCGTTCCTTACCATGACTGTGGGTGCTCTCATACATGTGGACTTTGCTTCCCATGGGCCTGTGAAGTGGGGTAGCTCCTGTATGGAATTAGACTCAAAGTCCAATCTCTCATGAGACTGAATACTCTCATGTTCCTCGTAAATAGATGGGATGTCTTGTGGGAATTGGTCGTGTGCATCATCCACAAGTTCAAAGGGAGGGCCGACTTCACTTTCGTTATCCCATTTGTCTTCTTGAATCTCTCGTAGGAAGTCTGGTGCAAACCGATTCATAGAAGAAGAAGTGTCTGGCTCCGTAGAATTAGGCACATAAGCAACCTGGGAAGGAGGGCTTATTCTATCGTTGACTCTCTCCTTGTTCTCATAGATGGCTGGAGCACAAGCTTCCTGGGGAGGATTACTTATTCTATTACTCTTCCGATCAGGCTCATACGCTCCCTGAGAAGGAATGTAGGCAACCTGTGGAGGTACGTAAGCTTTCGAGGGGGGTTCATCTGCCTTTTGGGGGGGGAAGATAAGCTTCTTGAGGAGGCACATGGGCTTCCTGAAGAGGCTGGCTTATTCGTTCTCTTGCTCTTTCCTTTCTTTGAGGGGCAGGTTCCTTTTCTGATTGTGCAATTAACCTCTCTATTCTTTCTAACAATCCATCAAAATGCAACTGTGTCTTCGCTGAACTTGAGATGTTAAATAGGCGACTGGCCTCAAACATGGTCTGAGCCAATTCCACCATTTTGGCACAAATTTTGGTTCGTTCAAGCTCTAGCTCGGCTCTAGGGTAGCATTTTTCATGATCAGTTACGTTTGGCCCTTCTTGGATTCTGGCCTGATATGCTTTAAGCATCATATTAAGGTCTTCGGGGGTGGGATCTGCTAGGACTGATCCTACCCTAGGGGGTGGTGGGTTTAGGTTAGGCGGGTTGGAAGGTGGTTGGTCGGATGGCGATGGGAAATGTGGTGGTGGGGTAGTGTGAGAAGGAGTTTGAGATGTGAGTTCAGTTATCCTGGCTTTGGTTTCTCTTATGCTTTCCTCAAGTTCACTCATCTTTTTAGCCCATTGTCTTTTCATTCTTTCCCGACTATCTTTCCACGCTCTAGTCCTTTTCTTTGTTATGCTCTCGGTTTCACTAGCCTCTGGGTTCTTTTCCTGGCTTGTCCCTTGGTTTTGCTGCAATGCCTGAGCTCTAGTGACTACCTGTACTGGTGCAGTGGAAGTCACGCTCCCTGTGGAGTCTACCACTAACCCAACAACGTTGATGGGAGTGATTTTTGGCATGTGATTGGGGTTCTTTGGGCAATCTCGTAAGAGATGCTCTTTTCCACAGTCTTGGCAAAAGCCTTGGATCGTCACTGACTGGGGTTGTGTAGGTGGAGGCAAGGGACAATCACGAATGAGGTGATCTCCTTGGCACCTGTAGCACGGTCCTCTTGGGAATGGAGGTCTTACTTGCCTAGGTTGAGGTCTAGGGTTGGGGTTTGTATACATGACGTTTGTGTAATCAGACTCCCAACTAGGTTCACTCGGTTCTTCGCTGTAATAGGACTCACCATGTTCTGGAGACTGCATGTAGTACGCCTGGGGACTATCGACATGTGTAGAATCAAAGCTATGGTCACTGAGGTCATTTTCAGAGATCAAGGGTGTCACTGGGACTATCGCTCTATTCAGGTTTTCTTCTGCAACAGCATACTTTACCGGAATCACATTAGCTGGAGCAGGTGGTTGTTGAGCTAGCACTGGCTGAGGCCTTTGCTGGTTTTGATAGGGTTGCTGATAAGGTTGCTGTGGCCTGCCATATGGTTGTGGAGGGTACGGGTTCTGGTATCTTCCTTGCTGCGGGTATGGCTGAGGGTAGGGTTGCCTAACTGCCTGCTTGTTGTATGGGCAATCTTGTGCGGTGTGATTGGTGTATCTCCGTTCTATGGTGCAGTACTGGCTACTAGGATTTACTTGGGGCTGAGCCATAATGGGGCAGACATTCGCCATGTGGTCACCACCACAAGTGTAGCACCTTTTCACAGGGGCAAACCTTGGGATTTGTTTGCTAGTTACACCTAATTTCTGAGCTACTTTCTCTGCGAGTTCCTCAATTGATGTGGATTGCGAGGAAGATTGGCTAGATGCACTATCTGAATCTTTGTAGATTTTGGAAAGCTCTAGTTCTTCCCCTAGGTTATCTTCAATGTCAATGCACATGCGTACACACTCTTCTATAGTCCTAGGATCTTTCAGATACACATAGGATCTCAATTTCGTACTCAGCAAGGAATAAGGCTACTTGTTTGGCAGATGTGGGTAGCTCCGAAATAGGACATCTTTGGAGGTATTGCCTAAATCTTCTTCCTGCAAGTCTCACAGTCTCTTGGGGAGTCTGTTTAAAGCTGTGAATCAATGAGGAGGTATTGTGTCTTATGCCGCTCTTAGAGAACTCTACAATGAAAGCCTCTAGGAGTTGGTCTATGCTCCTGAACTGTCGCTCATCCAATGGCTGAAACCATGTAAGTGCTGTGTTCCTAAGGGTTAGACCGAAGGCATTGTACTGCGTGAATAGATCCTCCACTTGTTCAGCTCTCAAGACTTGCTTGAACTCCGCCACATGATCATAGGGATCTCCTGTGCCATCAAAGTAATTCTTCATGGACTTAACTAGCTGGGTTGGTCTCAACGTTCTTGTATGCTCTCTAGGTCTCGGCAGAGGAAATCCATCCACATTTCTTTGGTTCCTGTGAGCTCTAAGCATCTCAGGTTCTACCCTATTCGTCTCCGTTCTCGTTCTTTCTCTGCCCACTGGGTTGGCAAAACTTACTTCTGGTCTATCTCTACTTCTGTCTCTTTGCATACCATGAGCTTGAGATGTTCCAGCCCCAGGGTGACCATAGGATACATTTGATCTTGGTTGGGGGAAAATGAATTCACCCTTCCAAGTGTAAGCATGCCTATCATTTTCCGTAACTGCAAAGATCCGTTCTGAAGCGTGATCTAAGTAGGTCACTCTGCCTGGGCTATCAGGATCCTTAAACTCATAGATCATGATGTTTCCTATATCAGTTGGCTGATTAGATTTATACCTCCAGAAGGCTTCGTCGGTTTCTCGATTGAGGAGCAACTCTATGCTCTTGTTGTCTTGGGGTACCCACTCAGGTGTGATAATCCTAGTGAGAACTGATTTACCTCGAGGGGTTCTAGGTTCCGCACCCATGTTCCCTTGTTCCAAGTCACCTAAGTCCGCTTCTGAGATTACATTCCCAAATTCATCTGTCCTATCCGGGTGACTAGTGACTATATATATAGTTCCTTCTTTGTCCAGGTATGCACCATTTTCAAACTTGACAGCTGGGTGTTCTAGTCCAATGGATTGATCAGGATTCTTAATCTGTATCACAGATCTTCCTAAGCCATCCTCATAGATGCTGGCACCTAATCGGTTGGTCCTAAGGTACTCCAACTGTGTTTTGTAAGGGCCTTCCACCCTGTACAAGTAAGGCACTCCTGAACTTCCCGTAGGTCTGTCCATGCCTTGAGACATCTCTGACTCACTGGTCTCAGAGCTAGGGTAGTACGAGTGGTGGCTCAACTGCTGGGCCCAGGACCTAGCAGTGTGGTTAACACTAGCCTCTGAAGATCTAAGGCTCTGTCTCTCCCTTACTAGATGTCGTCCCGATCTAAGGTTCATATGCCTAACTAAGTAGCCCAATTCTTTGCCCAGAGTACAACTTCGTTGCCGATCAATTGGTGTCAGTCACTTGATTCTTTTTAGTTATTTATCGTGTTTAAGGTCTTGTCTGATATTACGTCGTCGGAATACTTGAATGTTCTTCGTGCTTTTAGGTTGATCGTTCCACGTTAGGTTCTTTCCTTTATGTTACCGACAGTACAGAGATTAGGTTTTTAGCTTGAACTTGAGTTTTTAGGTGGTCTTCAACTTGATACCTGCTTATCGTCGCTCTGACTTACTCCTACCTCTCGTCGTTCTTAGCCTAAGCTAGGAATTGATAAAGGGAGTTGAGAATTTCCAACCTTTTGTTTCCTTCTTGGTTGCCTTGATTGCCCAGGAAGTGTGTTCCCAAGCCTGCACTTACTCTTGCTTAGAACGCCTTTCGATGCTCTCAAAGGATCTGTAAAAGTTCCAAAGTTAGCTTAAAGATTTAAATTCCAAAG
This sequence comes from Ceratopteris richardii, assembly GCA_020310875.1. Classification (NCBI taxonomy): domain Eukaryota; kingdom Viridiplantae; phylum Streptophyta; class Polypodiopsida; order Polypodiales; family Pteridaceae; genus Ceratopteris; species Ceratopteris richardii. Next base: position 196,061,750 of record CM035412.1, read on the forward strand.
ACAAAACCAATGATTTTCATTCCTGTAGCACACACACTAGCTTGCATAGTGATTTTTTTAAGAGAACAATTCTAAAGACCCCTGACTTTGACCCCCCTGGGTATGGTCAACTTCAAAATACCCTATCTGAAAATTAATGCATTATCTTTATAAAAAACAGTTGAGGGCGTGTAGTATATGCCATGAGCTTTCCAACAAGCCCTAGAGCTCAAAAAATGGATTTCGTATGAAAAAGTTGTAACCGTTCAGGGTTCTAGGGTTACGACAGGGTTCAAACAGGATCACTGTGCAACAGGTTTTCCCCAAGTTGCTTTCCTAAGGCTTCCTCATGTGCTCAAGAGTATAATATTTGTGCCCAAAATTAGCCCAACTCTTCAATTAACAATCCCTAAAAAATTTGGCTAAAATTGGCTGTCAATCGCGATGGACAGGACTGTCAATCGCGATGGACACTCAGTCAATCGCGATGGACAGAGAGTTCAGTCAATCGCGATGGACAGGCAATCAATCGCAATGGACAGAGAGTTCAGTCAATCGCGATGGACAGGCAATCAATCGTGATGGACAGAGAGTTCAGTCAATCGCGATGGACAGGCAATCAATCGCGATGGACAGAGAGTTCAGTCAATCGCGATGGACAGGCAATCAATCGCGATGGACAGAGAGTTCAGTCTATCGCGATGGACAGGCAGTCGGTCGCGATGGACTGGCAGTCAATCGCGATGGACAGAGAGTTCAGTCAATCGCGATGGACAGGCAATCAATCGCGATGGACAGAGAGTTCAGTCTATCGCGATGGACAGGCAATCAATCGCGATGGACAGAGAGTTCAGTCTATCGCGATGGACAGGTAGTCGGTCGCGATGGACTGGCAGTCAATCGCGATGGACAGAGCTGTCAATCGCGATGGACAGGGCTGTCAATCGCGATGGATTGAAATTTTGCAAGATTTTCAAAAATTTTGGTGGAAAGGTGGTGTGCAGGGTCTCTAGTCCACTGTGGTGCACTCAGATTTACCAAAAGGTGAGAATTTCTGCCAATCGCGATCGACAAAAGTCGGCGCCTGCGAGACAGTTTCGTCGAGTTTCGTACCTACGCAGGAAGCTGGGGATGGTGATGTGACCTGTACCTGCAAGATAGTTCAAGAAACATGCAAAAACAGCACACGCAATTTCGCTCTCTCGCTCTCTCTCACAAGTGAAATGAGGGAAATGAGGTGGAGGTGGGGATATAGTCAAAAAACTGAAATTTTCGCGATGATGGAGATGGAGGTGGAAGATGGTGATGATGATGATGATGATGATGGTGGTGAGGTAAGAAAGAGAAAATTAGGAAAAATAAAGAAATTACCTACAACTCCAACGCGTCAACTCTACGTCTTACCATCACACGCTCGTCCTCAAAGCTCGATCCCCGGCAACGGCGCCAAAATTTGGTGTAGCTCAATGATGAGTAGCACTTCCTTTAATGTCAATCCGGGAAGACATGAGGATGGTATGAAGACCTCGAGCAAGTGGCTGCACAAGTGCGTGAGTGAGAAGCACACTAGCATGCACACACATACACACACACGCGCACACAAGGCAAGACAAAGAGTGAGAATCAATGGAGCTTTTAGATTACTTTCAAAATGCTCTTACAAGTTCGTTTCAATTACAATCTAACCTCAAAAATGAGCTCTCTAGCTCTTTTTATAGTTTTTGACTAGGTTTTGGCCCTGTCCAGACCTAGTGTCCGGCCTAGTTAAAAATTAGGTTCCAGGGCCAATTTGAGGGCTTAAACGGAGTCTAAAAAATATGAAAATTGATATGTAGGTACTTCTAAGGCTCCTCAAGCTCAAGGACTCCTTGGCTTGCACAAAATGGAGCTACAAAAATATGAAGTGGTATTTACAATGATTATTAGTGATAAGAATCACTGTTAAAAGATGTTGATTTGGAAGAAATTTGAAGGGCCTATCTGCCAGATTTGCGTCGACTGCTTTGTCTACTTACTCCTTCACTTTGTTCTGACTCTCTCCGCTGGCTTCCTTGTCTAGTCGGTCCTTGGGTGCCCATACTGCTCTCAACATCTACCAAATTAGAATAAATACTTAGAAATAGGTTTTCCTTGGGACTTTGAGTCCTCACTAAGATTATTATTTCTTCAATTATGAGCATGGATACCAGATCAACAAACTTTGGAATATTTTCCCTAGTGTGAATAGAAGTTAAGAATTGCTTATATGTAGTTCCAAAACCATGAAGGCACACTTCCACCTTATTATCATCATCTACATTAATTGAAGTCACTCACATATGCTTTTAATTTTTAGGGTGTAGTCACTTACCGACATGCTCTTTTGCTCTAGTGTGTGTAGCTCAGTTTTGATTTGTAATTTTTGTGCCTTTGTATTGGTCTCATACAATGTGAACAAACTATTCCAAGCCTCTTTTTCATGTTTTGGCATCCTGTATGCACCCAATCATGCTATCTAGTATGCTAACAGACAACCAATACATTACCTATCGTGCTCCTTGATTCCATTCTTCATATGCTCTTAACTAGTCTAGAGTCAGATTCCTCTCTCATAATTTTCAAGGGTTTTCATTCTGTCCTTTGATGTACTTCTAGTAGCCTTCTCCCATTAGGAAATTGTTCATTCAGAATATCCAAGCATGGAAGTTGTTATTGTCTAGCGTATGGCTCATAAGATGACTCATTCCATCAACATTTGCCATTTCTACAGCAATTCACAACACTCCAAGGACACTAAAAGCAATGCCTCTGCTTGAACATTATCACACTGTGATGTGAGAGTTTGATCTTAGAAAAACAAAGTTTTTGTGTATCACGAGTACACATAATTGCTTGAAAATCTAGATCTAGAATATTTGAGTGATGCCAAATAGATGCAAGTTATAGTTTTGCAAACTAACCTATTTTTTCCATGGGCCCCACCTTGTGAGCTTGAAATAGTGGTCAAGATGCTCCAAAATAGAAATGTGAGAAAAATGAATGACCCTAAATGGATAAATTACAAAAATATTTTGACACCTTCTACCTTCATAGCAAATTTCATAGAAATTTTAAGTCATTTTTTAATCTCATTTTCTCTATGGCTTCTCATGTACTCATCAGTGTGAGCCTTTTCCACGAGCTCTCTACAACCACACTAGCTCTGATACCATGTCAAGAGAAAGGAGATAAGGAAGAGAGCTCATTCAGACACTCTCACACTCAAAGAGGAGCACACATAGATTGAGGCAAGGAAGAAGGATCTTCTTCTTCTTCTTCTTCTTCTTCTTCTTCTATTACATAAAAGGAATATACAGTAAAGACCAAAAACAAAAATACAACTAGTGAAATATATAAAGACTAGTATATAACAAAAATCCTAACGTCCATGAATGAGTGAGCTAACATGAAACAAATGTGTCATCACTCTCGGTAGATAAATCTAGTAAAGATCACTAAAGTATCCATGACATATATCCGCATGACCACTATACATGTCAGAAATGAAAAAGTGATACATGTCTTCCCTGATCATCACATGTTGAGCTTGATATCTCAACATTATACAGGGTAATAACCTTTTTGCAAAGCTTCAAAAATGTTTTTGCATGGAATTATAAGGACCTAATATACATTCCTACAATGCTTGGAGTCCACACCATTCCGTTGATTCTTGATGCAAAACCCGTAAGAGGGAGGACTTATCACCTCAATCCCAAGTATGCAAAAGCGGTATGTGTGGAAATTGATAAAATGGAGACAATAGGGATCATTGTTCTTGTGGAGCATTCTGATTGGCTTTCATTGATAGTGATTGCCCCAAAGTAGTCAAACAAGATCAAAATGTGTTTAAAACTTTGGCCTCTTAATAAAGCAACTATCCTTGATGGATTTTGTTGACCTAAGCTTCAACTTAGGGACTTGCGGAGAAAGAGACTGTACCTCAATCCCCTCACAAGTGCATATAGTGGGGATACACGCTTTTAATTTATCAATCCGAAGAGTATGCTAACCTAGCCGAGTGTATGAAGACATGCAAACGTGTAATGGTCAATGCAAATGAATTACTCAAGAGTGAAAATGAGGAAAATACTTATCCTAACAAGCTTCAACAGTAGGTCAAGACGAAACGATACTTGGTGCAGCAGCCGTCAGTATTTTGGACTTTTCTCCTAGCTCCGAGCTCCAAACATAGCGAATAGCATATGCGTTTCGAAGCTCTCGAGAAGACGCATCCAATGGCAGTGGTTTCACGCTATTCCGACACTCCTACTTCAAGTTATGACAGAAATACTGAGTCGCGGGAATACTTTCCTACACTTCAGCACTTCCTACACCTCGCACACACCTCTCCTACAGCAAAGAAACACTCTCAAGGATAAATCACACTCACAAGCACTCTTTCCAAGCAATACACATGCATACAAGCTCACGAAGAAGAAGATGAAGAGGGAAGAAGACACAATTTCGAATTTCTGTGCTCTCTCCTCACAATGGCAAAAAAAGTCCCTTACAAAGAGTCACATTTGACTTATATACTAGTGCCCTAAAAATGGTCCTTTCACACAAGTGACCGGCACTTTATTCACTAAGAGCTAATTTCCTACTATTTTACATGGGTAAGCTTCTATTCTTCTGTGGGAATGCATCTAGAGGACTCCTCTAGTGCCTTTACAAGGGAAATATATTACAAAAATGAATATGTTACAAAAATATCTGGTCCAAATCGGAAAAATTTTGGGGCCCGTCTTTTTCTCTGCTTTGTGCGCTCTTTGGCTCTGCAACACTCTCCCCCTCTTCGCCTCTGTCGTCCCTTGACAGTCTCGCTTCCTTTGACAGACTTTGCTTCGCGCACGCGCCCTGTGGTCAGTATTGTCTGCAGTTAAACAGACATGCAGATTCGATGGCCTTCTTGATTCAAGCTCTACTACTCGAGAGCCTGATGTAATTGTCTTGCCTGTTGACTTGGGTTGCCACGCACGCCACCAGTGACTAGGAATGTGCTATTCTTAGTCACCCTCTTCAACTTTTCAGCCTCTACCCCTTTCTAACTTTTGGCCCTACTCTGATGTTTGAAAAATCCACTCCTCTGGACCCCGGGGTTTAGCTTTGTAGCCTGGTGCGTGCCCCTGCGGGGCTCTGTGCAGAGATGGGTGTTGCGCCCCTGCGGGGCTTCCTGCAGAGATGTATCTTTACATTTGTCTATCTTCAAATTTGCCCTTTTAGTGAAGCTGTTTCTTTCGCTGCTTTCTTTTTTTCCTTTTCCTACTCGTTTCGCCCTCAACACTGCCCCCCTCCTGAACTCTGTCGTCCCCGACAGGCTTTGATAAGCGCCGGGCGTATGTTCTGTATACTTGTTGCTCTGTATCATTTAGCAGATTGGCTTCACGTATCATGATCTGTTTCCATTGTTCAGCTTTGACTCCATCGTTCGGCGGTTGTCTATGATCTGCGAAGAAGCTTAATTCATATGCCACAAGTCTGGCATTCAGATTTGATGACATCTTCAAAAATACCTCTGAATCTATTTCAAAAAATCCTGTAAAAAATGCTTCTTCAAATATTTGCATGTATGGACTTGGCAAAAACATGAGTCTAGAATAATATGCCATTATTGTGGGGCGGCTCGGCATTACTGATAGATCGAAGATAAGGATATCGGTGCCTTGATTTATGCCGATGAAGTTCAGAAATGTATATGCCGCATGTTTGAAAACCTTCAGGACTGTAAGTAGCATACCAAGTATTTTATTTGTCATCTTAACTGCTAAATCTAGTACAGTCGCATAGTTTTGTAGCCAAAATTTTATGGTCTTGATCATATAATCCTCGGTTGGCAAATAATTATGTGGCGGGCTAGGTAACATCGGATAGTTTAGCCACTGTTTATTAATAGTGCCGCTGCGTTGTAAAGCCAAAAATTCTGTGGTAACCCTTCTTCGTGGTATGGGACAAAACGAAGGGTTTACCTGTAATAAATAAGGTGCGGCCTCCCAGTGCACTCGTAGTGTGGGATGTTTCTCCAAAAACTTTCTCCTCCACACTGGCTGTGCAGCTTCAAACTCTGCTTGAGTGTACGTGAATGTGTCATTCTTGAAATTAAGCTGCTGATCCGGACTTTTGTGTGTAACCTTCTTTATATATTGCCTTGTTTTCTCTTTCAACAGTCCATATGGAATGTTGAAAGGCTTTATGATCTTCTCCAAGTCTTTACCTTTGATTTTGGCTTCCTTCATGACCTTGATGACTTCATTTTCAAAACTTTCCGTCAATCGGGACACCACTAGTGCCCGTTCCTTCTGACTTATTTCTGCAGTGTATGGCATTGGATGATCATCATGCATATCCGCCATCTGCTCATGCATTGGAGAATGATAGATCGGTTGAGATAGAGGGCTTACCTCTACCTCGTCAGTAGGATGTTCTCTTTCTGGCACTACTGATGTCCCGATCGGTTCTGTGTCTTTCTTCTTATACTTTAGCTCCTCAATGCATTCGTCTTTTTCCTTTATCTGCTGTATGGCTTCACCGAGTTTCTCTTTAGTGGCTAGGAGTTCCTTACCTATGTCGGCTACATGATCCATGTTTTCACTGTAGCTCTGTACCAGTTTGGCCTGTGCTGAATTCAGCTGCCTTTTGAGTTCATTTATTTCCTGATTGTGCTTAAGTTCTGCCTCTTCTCTTGCTGCGCGCTCTTGTTTTAGTAAAGCTTCATACTGTGCGAGTTGATCTCTTAAGTCATCTTCTTTACTTCCAGTTAATTCCAGTTGCTTTATTGGTTGGTCATATAACAATGATTTCATCAATTCTTTGTTTCTGTTCCGTAAAGTGTCATTCTCGTCCAGATATAATTTTAGTTGTGTTTCTAGTAGAGTGCTTCTGGTTTTCATTCTGTCTTTCTCTGCTACCGTAGCATCATATAATTTCTGCATGTCTTCGAGCTGTTTTTGCAGTTGGTGATGCTGAGTGCTTAATGATTCATACTGCGTTTGTGATTCTAGCAACTCCGTGCTTTTGGTGGCTATTTCTTTTCGTACCTGAATCAGTTGTGCAGACAATTGTTCACTCATAACTTGAAACTGGTTCTTTTCTTTCATGGCTTTGTCATAATCTGCATCTATGTCCATCATTTGCTGTTGCGTATCCATAGCTGTCTGGATCATTTGTTTTACCACCGGTTTTAGTTGAGTTACATCCACATTGAGCCAAGTTTTCGGTATGGAAGGTTCTGCTCCGGAAGTCACGTCTTTGCCTTGAGCAATGTGTAAAGTGGTATCATGGGGCTGCCTGATTTGAAGCTGGATCCTTGGCTCAGCCCCCATGTTTTCATCCTGTGCTTGAGGTGTGTCATCAGGCACCTCGATTATTGTTTGTTCTTTTTGTGGGATCTCTCCCGCATCCATATTCTTTGGGGTTTGTTCTTCCTCTTTAATAGGTATCTTGACATGTGTAACCCCAGTAGTTGTGTCTTCCTTGATACTTACTTTGGTAGTGTCATTCAATTGAATGACATGCTCCTGTTCCTGAGCATCATCCTTCTTCTTTTCTTTTTCCTTCTGGCTGTCCGGTGTCACTTCCATTTGATTGAGTTCCGGTCCTTCCTCTTCATAGGTTTCTGTCCTGATATCAGTATCTAGCGTGTCTTTCTCAGGACTGGATTCCGTATTTGTACTTGAGTCATCAATGCCCAATTCTTGGTATCTTCCAGGTTGTTTTGGAGGTGTTTCTGTACTCTGTTTTTGCTGACTTTGACTCGCTTGTCTATATTGATGTCCTTGGACATTTAGATTCACCTGCCCTTGCATGTACTGGTGTGTTTGCTCGAGGGCAGCAGACAAGTCTCTTTTTGAAATCGGCATTTGAGTCGTCGTGACCTTAGGCAAGAGATGCGTTCTCTTGGACTGAGGTGTTGCTTGGGCTTCTTCTTCTCGCAAGCGTTTTGTACCCCTCATGGGCTTCTGTGTGCTGGTTCCGGCCTCTTCCACTACAACTGCTGCTTTCTTTTTCTTAGGGACAGAAGCGGATTTTGCATACCTTGCTAGCCCTTCTGCTGTCGGCATCTCTCGTAAGCAGTGTCTCATGTCTAGGGCTTCATATATCAATAAGGTCAAAGCTGAACCACCGTTCAGGAACTTCTTTTGCCCCCATTTCTTCTGAGCTTCAAACAATCGCTCTTGTATGTAGCCTGTGAGATTCACTTTGTTTCCTATCTGTCTCATGGCATGGGATAGGAGTTGGACTACTATCTTCTGAGGTGCAGTGTATCTGTTCATGCCAGGAAAACAGAAGTGTTGGTGTACCAAACGTACTGCATCTTCAATATCCACTCTGTTAATCTCCAGGAATGATCTTTTCTTGGGGTCGTGGCATTCCTCTTTGACATTGGTAATGCCTTCTTGATTCCATCCAAAGGTCTTATTGATCAATTCATGAGTGAATTGAATGGTCTTCCACTTGCCCACCTTGTCCAAAACCTTTGCTTCTGGAACCGAAATCTTTGTAGCAGCCGGCTGCATAGTATTCATTACTTGTGTACATCTTTGGAAGTCGGGTACACATATAGGTATCTTCAAAAATGCTTCAATGCCAGCTTGAGTCCATACTTCTTCGATATGTGGTAACCCTTGTATTATGGTCTTGAAATCCTGTGACATAATAGGGAAATAGTGATCCCTGTCCATAATCTTGATGGTGGCCATGAATAGAAGTTCCGAGATAGGTTGGTCATCTCGAAACCAATGTCCTCTGACCTTGGTTATTGACCCCAATGGAAGAAGTAGTTCCTCTTCCTGCTGTGTAGCTTCTGAGTCAGAAGATGTCATCTGCACTCAATTATAGAGGGAGAATTAGTATCCATCTTTTTTTCATAAATCCTCCTCCATATGTTGATTATTAATTCGATGTTGCTCCGAGTGCATGGTGCCGTCCCTTTCCCGTGGGTGTGAGAAAGGTAATACCTGAATTTTTCATGTATTTTTTTTTTTTATTTTTTTGCTGAAAGAAAACATAAAAGTTAGTACATAGCCGAAGCGGTTAGTGAAATGTTATTGGAGTAATATTTTAAGTATGTACAAGTGCTCTCCTATTTCCAAAGGGAAAATGTGCGTGACTATCCGAAAATAGAAGAAGGACGTGCCGAATGCTTGGCCTTGTAATGTGGCCCTATCATGCATACTTTGGATCTTGGCAACTCCTCATGTGTGCAATTTGAAGTAGTTGCCCGATGTATGCAGCTTGTCTTGTCTTTCGGCATCCAGATTTGCTTCACTCGGGCGGAACGTGCTATAATCTCCACCTTTTTGATAAATGCGGTTCGTCTTCGGTAGTATGTCTGCTGATTCTGTTTTGGGAATCTCCGGTTGGTTTGCATTGCATCTGTAGATTCCTTCTTCCTCCAATATGTCCTTTCCCTCGTCTGATGTGTCTGTTGACCAATGTGATTATGATAGCTCTTCTGAGGATGTTCTTTGTTTGGGATGGTCGTCCTTTGGGTATGTGACTTTGGGATCCAAATTTTGGTTCGATCAGGTTGTGCAGTTATCAGCTTCTTTGGGATCCATATGCTCTTGAGTCGTGGTTGCTGAAAGTGTCCGAAATTCTTTGTCTTCTTATACAAGTGCTCATGCTGCTGTCGAAGACGTTTCTGTTGCTGGAGATATGCCTTCTTTTGATCCTTTCTTATCCAAGCTAATGTAGAGTGTGGAATGGGGTACACTTTCACGGGTGTAGATTTCACTTCTTGCAGAGGAATATTTTTTCTTGGACTTTGTAGTTCTCTGTGCTTGATTTCATGTTCTTGAGCACTCTTGTGACTCTCTAAACTCAAGGATGGAGTGCACACAGGACTCACAGTATTTTCACATGAAGTACTTGACGATGGGGTTCCTATATTGCTAGTGAACTTACAATCATGACTTTGTTCATTAGGATGAACTTCTGGCTCTATAATAGCAGCTTTGGGTGGTCGTTCGTCTAGCAAACTATATACTTCACGAGGTCCTATTCTGGCCGAGATGTATCCTAAAGCCAATTGAATAGTTACCTCATATTCATATATCCAATCTTGGCCTAGCACCACATCTTCAAGCAGATCTTGGTCCTGACATACTAAAAGTCTCTGCTCCATTGTGTTGTTCCCCATATGTAAAGGTAAAGTGATCTCACCTATGCATTGAGTAACTTTTCCTCCTATTCCAATTAGCAGCGCCTTCGATGGCCGTAACTCCTCTTTAAGTCTCTGAGACAAGGAAAATCTAATACAGCTTATTGCTGCTCCTGTGTCTATAAGAGCATCCACTAAGTGGTACTCTTTTCGTCCTGCCCCCAGATTCAAATAAGGTTGTCTTCTTTGTTGTCCTGAGTTCTCAGTGGCTCTAAAATTAGCCATGGGGATGAGTTCTTCTCCTACTCGATATCTCTCGTCTCTTTCTCTCATCCACTCTTTCCGTTTTCTGATACGTTCTAGGGCTTCTTGCCTCGCTTCTTCGCGTATGCGTTCTTCTTCCTTTTTTCTACTCTGAGCTCCTAAGAGTCGTGCTAACATTTGATCCGTTAGAGGCTCCATAAATCTTTTCACTCTGCAACCACTGATGTAGTTGGGAAGAATATCTCCGTCTAGTGTGGCGAGATTGACTGCACCACTAGTGGAGATTCGATTTATGATCATAGGTCCATATCCACGTTTTTGTAGTTTCTTTGCATGTTGTTTGAGGGTGTATACTAAAACTAAATCGCCTTCTTTCAGTCCCTTGTCTTTTATATGTGCATCATAATATGCCTTTTGTCTCCGTTTGGCGGCATAGATGCCTGCTACCGCTTGCAATCTAGTCTCATGCAGCTTTTCGATTTGATCTAATTGCTGAGACAATTCATGACCGCTCCACTCATATTGCTGGGCTACTTTTAATGTAGGTATTAAGAAGTCAATAGGCAAAATCGCATTCTGCCCATACACTAGGTTGAATGGTGTAGTTCCAATGGCCGTTTTATATGCCACTCGGAAGGCCCAAATTGCGTGATGCAATTGTTTGTCCCAGTCTGACCTTCCATTATTGACAATCTTTGTCAAAACCGTACAAAGTACTTTGTTGGAACTCTCAGCTTGCCCATTAGCTTGAGGGTGGTATGGGGCTGACTTTTTATGAATCACTAAGAATTCATTCATTAGCGTTTCAATGACTTCGTTTAAGAAATGAGTTCCTCGATCACTCACTATCTCGATCGGTAGTCCAAAGCGTGTGAATATGTGCTCAAAGAGAAATTTTGCTGTGGTTTGAGCATCATTCTTTTTAGTGGCTTTTGCTTCTACCCACTTAGTCAAGTAGTCGGTGGCTACTATGATGTACTCTGCATGTGATCCTCTGGCTGGTGGATTGATGGGTCCTATGAAGTCAATTCCCCACTTGGTAAACGCTCTTGCACAAACCATGGGTCTTAAAGGCATGTCGTCTCTTCGAACGGGATATTTCGCTCTCTGGCATATTTCGCAACTTCTCACATATGTTTCAGCATCCATATGTAGAGTTGGCCACCACAGGCCTGCAAAGAGAATCATCTTGACCGTTCTATCTGCTGAGAAATGTCCTCCCGCAGCTCCTGCGTGTGCCATTTCTAATACTGAAAGATATTCATTCTCATGAATGCACAATCTTAGTTGGTTATCCTTTCCGCGTTTAAAGAGTTGTTTTCCTAGGATGACGTAATCTTTGCTCTGTTCTTCAAGAGCACGTTTTCTTGCTAGGGTAGCTCCGTCAGGGTACTCTCGAGTTTTCAAGAACTTTACTAAAGGCATGCTCCACCTTGGTGCTATTGTAGAATAGCATAACGTAGAGTTCTCATCTGGAATTTGTTCTTGACAGGTTTGACAGGTTGACACATAATGATGTGCATCTCGTTGCATGGTTGGCCAATATATGCCGAATCTCTTGAGTGTTTGCCATGTTCCATTTGCATTCAAATGAGTGTTCCATTGGTTTATGTGTGCTTTCTGAAGCCACATTTCTTGTTCATCTTCTTCCACACATCTCATCAGTAGTCCGCTTGACTCCTGGTGGTACAAACTTCCATTAATAATGTGAAGGTTCTTAGTCTTCCAGAGATCTTGCTTTCGGTTTGGCGTGATCCCATCTTTAGGTCCATGTGTGAGTATCGGGATCAACTTTTCTGCCCACTGAGGACATACTTCCAGGTTAAAGAGATAAGTGTCTGGCAGATCATCAGGAACTCCTATAGGTGGTTCACCATGGGTCATGCGAGATAAATGATCTGCCCTTATGTGTGTGTTTCCTTTCTTGACTATTACTTCAAAATCAAATTCCATTAGCAATAAAAACCATCGTACTAGACGTCCTGTATTGCAAGGCTTGTTGACTAAGTACAATAGAGCTTGATGATCAATGAAAAATTTGAATTTGTTTGCCAATAAGTAATGTCTAAACTTCTTGACGGCATAAACCATTCCTAGGCCTTCTCTCTCCGTAGTAGTATAATTGCATTCAGCTTGATTTAACTGTCTACTGGCATAGGCTATCGGGTGGTCTAATTTACCTGTATCTGCTGGTTGAGCTAAGATGCAACCAATGGCAAACTTGGAAGCATCAACATGAATATGAAACGGTTTATTCCAGTTAGGGACTCGAAGAATGGGTGCTGAACTCAATCGATTCTTCAACTCATTAAAAGATTTTTCGCATTCTTCGGTCCAATTGAATTGAGTTAATAATGCATACAGAGGTCTAGCAATTATAGCATACATATGTATGAATCTTCGATAGTAACCACAATGTCCCATAAATGCTTGAACTTCTTTAGCAGTTTTCGGTCTTGGTAGATCCAAAATAACTTTGATTTTGTCTTCATCCGTGGAAATTCCATTCTTAGAAACAATATGTCCTAAGATTTTCCCTTGTCGCACCATGAAGACACATTTTTCTGGATTGAGGCATACTCGATATTGTCGACATTTGGCAAAAATCTTTTCTAGTTCAGGGATGTGCTCTGATCGTATAGCTGAATATGTACACAGATCATCCACGTATACCTCCATGCTCTTTCTCAAAAATTCCTTGAACACATGACACATCAGTCTTTGGAACGTAGCTGGGGCATTCGTTAAACCAAAAGGCATGACTCTAAAGGCGTATACTCCCCATTCAGTTGCAAATGCCGTCTTATGTTGGTCCTCAGGAGCAATGGCTACCTGATTATACCCTGAAAAGCCATCCAAAAAACTATAAACTTCCTTCCCTGCTACCCTTTCCAAGAGATGGTCAGTGATCGGTAAGGGATAGCTATCCCTTATGGTGGCAGAGTTCACTTTTTTCAAATTGATGCACACTCTTAACTTCCCATTTTTCTTTGGTACAACTACCAAGGGTGATACCCATTCCGTGTGCTCAATTTCGTAGATGAATCCAGCGTCTAACAACTTATCTATTTCTTCTTTTATCTTGGCTGAATATACATCATTATAAGTATAAGGTCTCTGTTTGGAAGGTTTGGCCTCGGAAGTCATGGGGATTCTATGCGCACATATAGATGGATCTACTCCTTTTAAATCCTTATAGGTCCAAGCAAAGACATCCCGGTATTCTCTTATGAGTCGAATTAGCTCTTGCTCCTCTTCCTCTGAGACATCCTGTCCTATGAAAGTACATCGTTCCTCTCCTCCTTCCATGGTTACCACTATTTTCTTGGTCTGCTCTTTATTATCATATGCTATTCCCGGTTGTGCCTCTCTTTTAGGCATTTGAATAGCAATCTTCCTCTCTTCTATTTCATATTTTTTGAAATGAGCTGGTACCTCAAATTGGTCTTGAAGCTTATTATCTCCATCTTCTAACTCCCTTTCAACTTCTAATTTTTCCTTTTGTGCGAGATCCTCGTGTTGTTCATTGGCAGTGAAGTCCATGTTGGTGGTACTAATTCCTAAATCCATGGGTTCTTGTTCCATTTCAATGCTCTCGTAGTCCTCCTTCCAGTTTTGCTCAAATACTTCTCCTTCTTCTGCCTCCTGAAGGACTACCATATACAGGCTAATGTCATAACCCTCCTCGTCAATACATTCGTTCATAGTTACCACTTCTTCGTTTACACAAACATCGAGGGTAGCTAAGATTTCCATCCAACCATGAGGTTCGAATTCTTCGTCTGGAAATACTTGTGGCATATAAGCTGAATCTTGTACCGATCTCACTACACCTTGTTTCTGCTGCCAACTTTTTCTTCTCTCTTCTTCCTTTTTAGCAGCTTGGCATATCCATAGATGAGTGTCCTCGTTCATCCAGGATTGGTCACTAGAACCTGCACTATGAATTGATTGATCGTCTTCCTCTTTATGGATTTGATTCCATTGCAGAGGTGGGACATCTTGATATGTGTACGTATGTAGGTTGATCCTAGTGGTGACTCCTGCGTGTTGTAGGTACACTGCATCTTTTCCCCAGTCTTGTACAACCTTTAGCTGTCTCATGAATGGCCTTCCCAAGATCATCTCATAATTGCTCGGCCTTTCAAAGTGACAAATTGCTAAGGTATGCTCGAATTCCACTCCGCACGTAGTGAAGACTATTCGTTCCAACAATCCTAAGGGTCTTTCTGTATGTCCATCAGCCATCTGAATTTTCATACGTGTTGGTCTCAATGCTGGTTTTCCCCATTTCTCCCAAATTTCTTTGGTAGCAATGCCTACACCAGCTCCTGAATCTAATATGGCTTTGGTTGTGTAACCCTTGTAAGTGATTGGTAGACATGTATTTCCTTCATCTCCTTCACTAAAATCTCCTACTTTATCCACTGGAATTCTCACCGTTTTCACTTCGTCATCTATCTCCTCCTTTTCTTTCTTGACTTCCCACTGACTGATCAATTTTTCTTTTAAATGTGGTTTTACCTTTAACAGTTCTTCGAATGTTAAGGTGCATGGGATTTTCACTTCTCTAAGGCGCTGTATGATCTCCGATGTTTGAACTGATGGATTCGTTTCTCTTCTTGTTATTGATGGAATGCGATACAATTCTGAGTTGTGCTCGTATTCCCCGGTGTAATTAGGTAGCTCCTTTACATCGTCTTCGGCTTCTTTGTCACTTGCATCCATTGGGAAAATTTCTTCTGAATTAAGTTCAGGTATTGAGTCTTCCATTTCGTTTTCTGCTTTCAATTCTTCAAAGGGCGGTTCCATTCCCTCTACCTTTTTCCACTTGTCCTCTTGAACTCGCGCCCATAAATCCTTAGTCCAGTCTCCTTCTGTTTCAGGGACTATGGATCCTTCCTTTCTCTCAATACCAATTTCATCATCCCGAGGTCTATTTACATTAGGCTTTTCCTGATTGTTTAGACACTCTTGGAATTTTTCTTCGCCAATTCGATTGTTTGGTAAAGGTGATGCGGGTTTTTCTAACGTTTGTTGGGCAACTTCTATCAATTTTTTGCAGATTTCCAATCTTTCTTTCTCTAAGTCGCCTCTCGGATATTCTCTCTCATGTTGTTCTATGGTAGGTCCTGCTTTTATTCTCGCTTTGTATGCCTGAATCCACATAGCTAAATCCTCAGGCATTGGATCTGCTAATACCGATCCTACCTCCTTCTTTTCTTCCTCCATTTTATTTTCTTCTTCCACTCGTGCTTCTTCTGTTGAATTGTGTTTACTCTTTTCATTTTCCTTCTTTTGCAACAATTTCTTTTCTTTTATCCTGTCTCTCCTTTGCTTCCATCTTTGGGATCGTTTGCTGGTGATACTTTTTTCTGGTTCTTCTGAGTCTTCTACTCTGTGAGGGATGGGTGTATTTCCCTCTTTGTCACTTTGATTATTTTCTGCGGTTTTATCAGGGTCTTCTCTAGCCCTTGCTCTTGTTATGGCTTTTAAAGGTATAGTGTACTCTTTATCACTCCCTGACGATTCAATTACCTCGATCACGTTAATCTGTACGTTAGATGTGACTTTGTTTGGGTTCTTAGGACAATCTCTAAAAAGATGTTCCTTTCCACAATCGCTACAATAACCTTCCCAAATTCGTTGTGGTGGTGGTGGGTTTGGCACTGTACATTCTCTGATATAGTGGTCACCTCCACATCTGTAGCATGGTCCTCTAGATACAGGTGGTCTATTCATTGGTCGAGGTGGCATGGTTGCTCTAGGAGCTGTGTACATTAATGGTACATAATCTTGCTCGTAGTTATATGAACTCTCCGGCGTCTCCATGCCATAAGCATATGGGTCGTATTGTTGCCCATATTCCATTGTTGAGCTTTCATAACCTGGGTATGCTCCTTGACTAGGTTCGTAGAATGAGTCATATGGTTCACTGCTAGTCAAAGGCGTTGTCGGCACTATGGCCCTTTCTAAGTTTTCCTCTGGCTGCGCTATCTTAACTGGGACAACGTTCTGAGGGTGGGGCGGTTGTTGTCCTAGCACTGGCTGAGGCTGTGTATATCCTTGGTATGTGTATGGTCGTGCTATTGGTGCCTGTGGCTGATGTGAGGGATATCTAAAGGCTTCTCCTCCCTGCTGGTTCTGCGGATATCCATATGGTCTCACATAAGGCTGGGTGGGTCTGGTCTGCCTATTGTAAGGGCAGTTCTCCGTGCTATGATTTGTGTATCTCTGCTCTATGCTGCAATAC
The DNA here is from genome assembly GCA_020310875.1 of Ceratopteris richardii. Taxonomy (NCBI): domain Eukaryota; kingdom Viridiplantae; phylum Streptophyta; class Polypodiopsida; order Polypodiales; family Pteridaceae; genus Ceratopteris; species Ceratopteris richardii. The sequence continues at coordinate 196,078,366 of CM035412.1, forward strand.
TGCAGTGGTCCTGGGACAGAGGGTCTCTGAGGAGCATAGGCAGGTGGTGGGACTACTCCCCTAGTACACAAGTGAGAAGGATGATCTCCTCCGCACTGCATACATCTTCTAAGCATAGGCATTCTCATAGGATTGGTGGGATAATTCCTCTGTCCTTGCATATTCAATTTTTTTGCTAGCAAGTCGGCAATTTCCTCAATGTTGTTTTTAGGGTTCGATGTGCTATTTGATGACTCTTCACTTTTCACACTTCCTTGGGGTATTTTCAAGTCTCCTGCAAGGTTATCCTCTAGGTCTATACATTCCTTCATACACTCTTGCAGAGTTTGAACTCTCTTCACGTACACTAATGACCTCAAGGTTCCGTTTAATAGTCCTTCTAAGAACAATGATACCATTTTGTTTTGTGTGGGTCTCTCCTCTATGGGACATCTATCCACATACTGCTTGAATCTCCTGGCTGCCAATCTGACTGACTCAGTTGGAGCTTGTTTGAAGCTGTGGATTAATGACGAAGAATTGTTCTTAATTCCAGACTTGGTAAATTCTTCAATCATTTCTTGATACACTTGATCCATGTTCTGGAAGGTATTTGGATCCAATGGCTGGAACCAGGCCAACGCCGTGTCTGACAAGGTAAGGCCAAAAGACTCATATTGAATCATGAAGTCATCTACCTGCTCGGCTCTAACTACTTGTTTAAATTCTGCTATATGATTATAGGGTTCACTCGAGCCATCATAATGATTTCTCATGCACTTGGCCACTTGAATCGGCCTTAGTCTTCTTCCTGTTTCAGGCTGTCTCGGCATTACAGGGTAATTTGGTCTTCCTATTGGTATGCCTGGTCCTTGTACTACCTGTGGTCTGACTGGAGCATGAACTCCTTGTCTTGGGTCCATAGCTGGTTGTGGCCGGTAGTTAGGATTAGTGGCAGGCATTGTGAATTGTACATGTGGTCTGATGGGAATCTGGGTTTGTTGAGTTTGTTGTGTTTGTCCCGAATGTTGACTTGAATCATTTCGGGAAGTTCCATGTGGGTTCCGTGAAGTAGTGGCTTGGTCCCTTGGGGGGAACACTGGAATGTTCTGATATTTCAGCTCAGCTCTCTCTAATTCAGTGACTGGCCAATACCTTCTGTGGTCCTTGTCCAAATATGTGATGATGGTGGGGAATTCAGGATCTTGTAACTCATAGATGGTAACTGGATTAGGAGCAGCTTCCCAAATAGAAGAATGGGCTCTGAGCAGTTGCTCCATCCCGTTGATCAAATACACATCTATTAGAGTGTCATCCTGGGGAACTAAGTCTCCTCTCCAAAGTTTAGTGATTGTTGATCTTCCTCTAGGAGTAGTCACTTGTACTTCAGTTTCATGTCCATTTAAGCTTGAAGTATTATTCTCCTCACCACGCTCATTAATGATTTCAGGATGTTCTGTGACCATGTATTGAATGTCTTGTTTATCCATGTACAGTCCTCCTATGTACTTAACTGCCGGTCTTGGCACTATGTAGGCCTCTGAAGCCTTCCTTAGTCTGGCCACTGATCTGTTTAGACCATCCAGATAGATAGGGATCTCATGGTGGTTAGTGCTCACATATTCTAAGGAAGTTCTGTATTCTCCCTCAATGATGGACATCTGGCCAATCATGGGCACAGTGTTTTGCATATCCTCGGAAGCCATGGGGATTTCTCCTTCTGACTCACTGGAGGTCTCAGAATAGTGTGAACGGTTACTTGGTTCGGCAACACTCCCTACGGAAGAAATTACACTTCTTCGGCTTCCTAGGGTTCTTCCTGATCTCAAGTTCATTCACTTAAGAGCTCTAAACAAATCTTGTCCACCTTTAACCTCTAGAGTTCTAAGTTATGGCTCAGAAGTCCAGGGAGAACTTAGGCTGGAAAGTGACTGAAAGAAAATTTCAAGTCACGATACTTGACTCTCACGACCTCTGAGAAAACGATCGCTGACAGACGACCCTTGAATGAAACGATCGCTGAACAACGACCTTTGAGAGAAACGATCGCTGAAAAAACGATCTTTCCCAGGCGATCTCTGACAGAAAACGATACACGATCCTTCGATGGAACGATCTACGACCTCTGACCGAAAACGTCCGCTCACAAACGATACTTCCACAAAACGATCGCCCGAAATCGACACTTGGGTCTAACGATACTTGATCAAAACGATCGCTGGAAAACGATCTTTGACCAAACGATCTCTAGCAAAGCGATCTCTATCTGAAACGATCTACGACCGCTGCCTGAAACGATCTCTAACGAGACGACCGACGATCTCTAGTAGAAACGATCGGCGATACTTCGTTGAAACGATGCACGATCTCTCACTAGACGATACACGATACTCGGATAGAAACGATCTACGACCTTCACTAGAAACGATCGACGATACCTATCTGAAACGATACCGACCTTTGACAAGTGTCGCGATCTCTGGATCACGATACTTGGCAAACGATACACGACCGACGACCTTTGATCACGAAAACGTCCGCTCACAAACGATACTTCCACAAAACGATCGCCCGAAATCGACACTTGGGTCTAACGATACTTGATCAAAACGATCGCTGGAAAACGATCTTTGACCAAACGATCTCTAGCAAAGCGATCTCTATCTGAAACGATCTACGACTGCTGTCTGAAGCGATCTCTAGCGAGACGATCTCTAGCGAAACGATCGACGACCTCTATCTGAAAACGATCTACGATCTCTATCTGAAACGATCTACGATATCTCTCAAAACGATCGACGACCGCTGGGAAATATCGCGATACTCAACCGCAGGAGTAAAACGATACTCGACCGCAGGAGCAAAGCGATACTTGACCCTTTTTCAAATTTTTGTGTTGTTTTTTGAGGTTTGGATGTTTCCCCCTTTCTCTCCTAGGTTCTCTCTCTTACCCCTACCCACTGTATCAATCAACAAACTACTTTTAACCCCCTGAAAGCCCAAACGACACTCAGCGCAGGTCGTTTTTTTCCTTCTCCTAGGTTGAAATGCTGAAATTTTTGAGCAAGGAGGTGGTTTAGTTTACCTTGGAAGCTCCCATGATCTCTTGGTCCAACTCCTTTGCACAGAACTCTCCTCTATTACTTGCTTGCCTCAAAACGACCGCTGGGCTCACACGACACTCGATGCAGCTCTCCACGATACTTGTTCAACAAGTAACTTGAAAATGAAAAATTTTTTGGCTTTTATACTTGGGAATTCCTAGCTTACTGAAAAATGAAAATTCTTGAACAATTCTAAAGTCTACTCTACTCTCCACTCACTCCTATTCTACTTCTTCTACTCACTCCCCTAATCTATCAACTTACTACACACACTCCAAGAATGAGAAGTAGCAAGTGCAGTTGAAATTGACTTACCAAAGAAGAGAAAATTTCCGCTCCTCCAAGTTCTTCAAAGAAAAAAGCTACTTACCATCACGCGAATGCCTCGGTTTGATTCGTCACTCCCCGGCAACGGCGCCAAAAAGTGTGTTGACCTAAGCTTCAACTTAGGGACTTGCGGAGAAAGAGACTGTACCTCAATCCCCTCACAAGTGCATATAGTGGGGATACACGCTTTTAATTTATCAATCCGAAGAGTATGCTAACCTAGCCGAGTGTATGAAGACATGCAAACGTGTAATGGTCAATGCAAATGAATTACTCAAGAGTGAAAATGAGGAAAATACTTATCCTAACAAGCTTCAACAGTAGGTCAAGACGAAACGATACTTGGTGCAGCAGCCGTCAGTATTTTGGACTTTTCTCCTAGCTCCGAGCTCCAAACATAGCGAATAGCATATGCGTTTCGAAGCTCTCGAGAAGACGCATCCAATGGCAGTGGTTTCACGCTATTCCGACACTCCTACTTCAAGTTATGACAGAAATACTGAGTCGCGGGAATACTTTCCTACACTTCAGCACTTCCTACACCTCGCACACACCTCTCCTACAGCAAAGAAACACTCTCAAGGATAAATCACACTCACAAGCACTCTTTCCAAGCAATACACATGCATACAAGCTCACGAAGAAGAAGATGAAGAGGGAAGAAGACACAATTTCGAATTTCTGTGCTCTCTCCTCACAATGGCAAAAAAAGTCCCTTACAAAGAGTCACATTTGACTTATATACTAGTGCCCTAAAAATGGTCCTTTCACACAAGTGACCGGCACTTTATTCACTAAGAGCTAATTTCCTACTATTTTACATGGGTAAGCTTCTATTCTTCTGTGGGAATGCATCTAGAGGACTCCTCTAGTGCCTTTACAAGGGAAATATATTACAAAAATGAATATGTTACAAAAATATCTGGTCCAAATCGGAAAAATTTTGGGGCCCGTCTTTTTCTCTGCTTTGTGCGCTCTTTGGCTCTGCAACACTCTCCCCCTCTTCGCCTCTGTCGTCCCTTGACAGTCTCGCTTCCTTTGACAGACTTTGCTTCGCGCACGCGCCCTGTGGTCAGTATTGTCTGCAGTTAAACAGACATGCAGATTCGATGGCCTTCTTGATTCAAGCTCTACTACTCGAGAGCCTGATGTAATTGTCTTGCCTGTTGACTTGGGTTGCCACGCACGCCACCAGTGACTAGGAATGTGCTATTCTTAGTCACCCTCTTCAACTTTTCAGCCTCTACCCCTTTCTAACTTTTGGCCCTACTCTGATGTTTGAAAAATCCACTCCTCTGGACCCCGGGGTTTAGCTTTGTAGCCTGGTGCGTGCCCCTGCGGGGCTCTGTGCAGAGATGGGTGTTGCGCCCCTGCGGGGCTTCCTGCAGAGATGTATCTTTACATTTGTCTATCTTCAAATTTGCCCTTTTAGTGAAGCTGTTTCTTTCGTTGCTTTCTTTTTTTCCTTTTCCTACTCGTTTCGCCCTCAACAGATTTCCCACTCTGCTTTCAAAACAAGTGGTGGAAAATGTAGTTGGACACTAGCTTTACAATTTCATAGATAGGTATAGCGGATATAATCAAATTGATATACATCATAAAGATAGGCCCAAAAAAACATTTGTTACACCATGGGGAACTTACATTTACACCAAAATGGCCTTTGAACTCTGAAATGCTCTAGCTACTTTCAACCAAACCATTTCAATCATTTTTGGGAATTTGCTATTAGGGTCTTTACAAATGTTTATGGATAATTTCTCCACTTCTTAGGAATGGGAAAAACTATTTTCATCAAGAGCTTTAATGAACACTTGGCTCACCTTAGTCTCATCTTCCAAAAGTGTCGTGAAACTAACTTGAGGGTGAACCCTAATAAATGTCACTTTCTTGTCACTCAAGGCACCCATCTAGGCCACAGGAGTTTTGCGCATGGCATGGAACCAAACCCCAACAAGGTGATGGCTATACTGAAAATGCTACAATCCATAGGTTAGAAGGAAGTTCATGCCTTCATAGGGCATATTGGTTGTCACAAGAGATTCATTCAAATGTATGCACATATCGATAAACCCTTGTCTCAACTAATAGGCACCAAAACACTGTTCGAAGGTTTGAGGCTAAAGAGCAGGCCTTTGAAGAACAAAAAAATCATTTGATTTAGGATCCTATGTTGAAAAAATTTGATTGGAGTCAACCGTTGCATGTCTACGTTGACACTAGCCTCAAAGCAATAGGGGCAATCCTCACACAACCAAATGGTGAAAAGAAGATAGATCACCTAATGTACTATGCTAGTCGTTTGCTATGTAGAATCAAGCAAAAATACAATACTATAGAAAGAGAGGTGATATCTATGGTATTTGCCTTACAAAAATTTTTGATATTACCTACATGGGGTAAAGTTTATAGTCATCACCAATCACCAAGCCTTGAAGTATCTACTCAACAAACCTCAGATTATTGTGAAAATATGGAGGTGGATTTTTCTATTTCAAGAATTTGATTTTGAAATATGGGTTTTATTGGGACAATTCCATGTATTGATAGACCATATGTCTTGGATTACCTCACACACAGTCTTGTAGGAGGAAAGTTTTGATGACTTCCCTGACATTTCATTGTTTAAGACACAAAGCTCTTCTAATTGGTACCAAGATGTCAAGGGCCTATTGATGAAAGGTCCCCTAGATTTCACTTATCTTAAAAAAAGATGGCTACTACTCAAATTTAGAAGTTACAAATACATTAATGATATTCTATATAAGAAAGGGTACAATGGAGTGCTTCTGTGGTGTTTATATCCTCAACAAATGGTGGCAGTCATTCAAGAAGCACACTAGGGCATTGGAGCTAGGCATTCTCCCTTCATGGGGCCGATGTATCTACAAGCATGGCCAAGGCAAGAAAAATACTTGCTAATTGCTATGAATTATGAAACCAAGTGGGTTGAGGTTCAAGCTACTCAGGATTGTTCTACACCCATTGTGGCACGCTTCCTATTTGATCTCGTTCTAACAAGATTCAGTTGCCCCATAGAGATTACATTGCATAAAGGAACATAGTTTGTCAATTGAGTCATTCATGATCTCTTCTCAAGATACACGACCTTGCACAGAAAATCTTGTGCATACTACCCGCGTGCGAACGACCAAGCATAGAGCATGAACAAAACTTGGATATGCTTGCTAAGAAAAGAACAGTATTTTAGTCCAAAAACTTGGGGAACCACCTACCTTGGCACTCTATGGGCTTATTATGTCGCACAAAAGGCAACCACAAAACATTCCCCCTTCCAGCTAGTCTATGGACTCACTCCACTTATGCCTTTGGATCTCCTGATTGACTTGGACACATTGAAATTTGTTTATTTTGTACTTAGACATGCATTATGGACTACTTATGGCTAGGTTTAGTTATTGTTTAATAAACCTTTTAGCATTTTTTGAATGCTAACCTATAGATCTTAAATAGAAATTTTCAATGACGAATTCTACTTAATTGAGTGGAATGAGTGCAAAGTTATGAGCAGACGTTTATTAGTAAATCATCTTAATTTTTAACTATGATTAAGGGGTAGATTATTGGCAATATATTGCTTTATTACATCCATTGCATCTTACTACATCCTAGTACTCTAACCCCTTTACGGTCTTTGGATTTGATTAAAAACATATGATTTTCAATCACTTTAATACAAGGTGTCCACACTTTTGGAATATTCATCAAGAGAAAAATGCGTGAAAAGTTTGTGTGATGGTAATAAATATCTATTAAAGTTGTGCATGAAAAATTTGGTTGGTTGTGTTTCCTCTAAGATTTAATTGCCTCTCAGAATCTTTCAACACCAGGAGAGAAAGGTTGTAGTAGGAAGCAGGGTTTGGATTAGGATATCAATGGTACTAGATGAAGTATGATGGATTTAACTCATCACACATTTGATTTGAAACTCAATTGCGCGATAATTTTCCTTTGTTTGAGATGTTTTTTTAGGATTGTATCATGATAGTTCACATGGAATCTTTTGAACTATTTCTAAAATGATAATTGGAGGATGAATCTAAAACATAAAAGGTTCTACTAAAGTTTTGTTGGTAGCATTCAAGGTTAGGAATAAGTTCAAGATTAAGGTTGATTGACTTTTAGAGAGAGTTGTCTTGAAGAAAATAATCAAAGACATTTGCAAAAGCCTACAAAATTTAGTATACAATGAGTACACATCATTGCATAGAAGTTGGATTAGTTAAGATATTAATATAAGGTAAACAAGAGCCTTGAGTAAGGATTGAGATTTTTCTATGAAAAATGAAGGAACAAAGATCAAGACGGAAGAGAAAGGCACTAGATGGGATACATCCATGCACAAAGAGTATCCATAGGATTTTGGTTTTGTGTAAAGATTTGGCATGATCATTTAACATGTTGCTTAATCATGGAAAGGTGAAGGCTAGTGGATTGAGGGATTGGGCAAGGAAATGGAAAAGAGTTGAGCTAGTAGAGCTTGTCACTTGAAAGAAATAACATGTGAGAGGATACAAAGCAAGTAAAGTGAACTTGTAGCATAGTTGGTAGAACTATAGAGAAACTAAGGGGGCTTGTAGCCTTGCTAGAGATGCAAGTCAAGATTGATGTGTTGCAGAGGGTCTTGGTGTTGGCAATACAAGCTTTTCAAAGGTACTGGTGGTAGTCAAATAATGGAAAAGGATAAAAAGCCATCAAGCATAGATGGATGGAAAAAGGCACTTAGAAATATTATAGAAGATAAAATCTAGAATTCCCAAAAGGTTACCTGCATTAGAAGCTAGGTAGAAGAAGCAATATAGACTACTTGATCAAAAAATACTATCATAAGCTAGATGGAGCCGTACACTCTCAAGGTTCATTGCAAATTTCAAACAACAAGAACATGAGAGATATCTCAAACTCATGGAAGAATATGAGCTACAAAACATCTAGGCATTGTCAACAATGACAACATATAGGAAGGGGAGGGTGTTGCATATTCACGCCTTGAAAACACACCAAATTAAGCTAGAGGATACAAGAAGAAGAAAGGCTATGTCAAAGAATCATATAATTCTTTTTGAAATCTCCACACCTTTTTTAATATTCCCACTTAGAACCTCAAATTTTTACGTATGTATTAAAATTTGTAATTCCCAAGAATCTGGGAAAGCTCATCTTTGTAATTACTTTACTTATCATATATCAAATATTTCTATAAACCAATTAAACCACTCTAAAAGTATTTTAAGGCTACTTTTAAGTAGATTGACCTTTTTTGGGTGTGGGCAAGGTCAATAATTTCTGTATAAACCTCACTTAGAGTTCAATTTCGTAGATTTTTTCCATTCGTGAAATGAGAGCTCTTGGAAATCTTGCAAGTCTCTCTTTTCATGCACTTTTCTTCCTTCTTCTTGCTCCATGGAGGTAGAGATGGTGACAAATGAGAATTTAAAGTGGGTATGGAAGTGTTAAGAGATGTTTTCCATGCATTGATGGCTTTATGCACACATGTTAAGCTCTAGTGTGAGGTAAGGTCAATTCCACTAAAGTTATAAAGCTTGTTTTCTCTTTGCATGTTGAGTGTTTTTCATGTTTGAATAAATTAACATGTAGAAAATTCAATTTTGCAATTTTTGATATACGAGAAGGGGGTATCGTTCATGCACAAAGACATATCCTTTTTAGGAGTTTTGCACCACATTCAACTTTGAATTATCTCCATTTCCTCTCTTTTCTCTCACTTCCATAACTTCTTAGCTTGGTTTTCATGACACGACTGGTAAGGTACATAGACTGATAATCTAGGTGTTTCTATCTTGACTTATAATGCAAAAATAGGCTTATACATCATACCTATTCATGTGATTGCACTATGGAATAGGGCGTATGAGCTAAGACCTCCATGTTTTTGTAATGCACGCCTTCTATACTGCTCAATTTCTTGGGAAGATTGTTAGCGGTCACCAATGACTCAAGTATCAAGGAAGCTTGCGACAAGGGAGTCAAAGACAAGAGAGTAAGAGAGCAGAGCAAATGAAGGATCAGTTTTTAGAGAGAGCCAAAAGTGAATTCAAATTCAAATTTAAATGTAACATCTATAAAAGATCACTTGAAAAAGTCGCGGAAGAAGTGATCATTTCGCGAGCTCTCCATTGCCATTTTGCTTATGTGTAAGGCCTACATTGTAGCCTACACTAATCTCTATCATAAGGCTAGGATTACCAAGCCTATGACCTTGTACAACTTTGTTCATTAATATATTATACCTACATTGTTCATCTATGATATCTCTGTTATAGTCATTTCTCACTCTCAACTTGTGCTACTCATATGTCACTCATTTCTCCACCAAATTCCATGATCTATAGCTTGTTGGAATCAGCTCAAGGTTATCTACATGCTGACAAATCTTGAAGCAAATCCATTCAGCCAATTTGGAAAAAAAGTGTGTAGAAGCTGTTGCTCTAGCACAATGGTGAGAACCACATTAAGAAGCTCCACCTCCTTAATGTCAATCTGCGGAAGAGATAGGAGTGATATGAAGATCGTGAATGTGAGATGAAGTGAGAGTGAAGGTGAGAAGCATAGAGATGCACACACACATACACACACACTACAAAGAGACAAGCAAGATACAATGGAAGGTGAGAAATCAACTCTATTACTCAAGAACACTCTTACAAGCTCAAAATAGCTCTAAGCTCTTCTCTACTCAAACAAGCTAACCTCAAAAATGAGCTCTCTAGCTCTTTTTATAGTTTCTAGATTAGTTTTGACCGGTTTCACATCTAGTGACCGGCATAATTAAAAAATAGGTCCTAAGTGCTATTTGAAAGGGTAAACGGTGTCTAAAAATAACCAAAATTGATATGCTCATTCTACCTAAGCTCCTCAAGCTCGAGGACTCCTCGGCTTGCACAAAATGGAGCTAGAAATTAAGAAAAGGGTTTTTCTATATTACATATGTTACAATAGTGATAAAAATCACTGTTGGAGGTTTTTGAAAAGTATTTGAAAACATAATTCTCTTGAAAAAAGATCCGACTGACTCCCTACTCCGCCTTTACATGCTTCCGCGTCTTCTATGCCTCTGGCTGGTGCCAACACCCCCCTCCCGCTCGCTTCTGTCGTCCTCGACAGAACCTTGTTGTACGGTCTGTCGGATGTAGTTCTGTAGTAGTTCCTGAGCGAGGGTGTGTTCTGAGATCCGAATGCCTCGGGCCAAATCTGCCTCGAGTTTCTCCCAATCAATTGGTTGCAGTTCATCGGGTGGTGGAAGCCGATAATGTGTGGAATATACCATCTGTTCACAGGCGAATAAGTGTAAGAGGTGGGTGGGCCTGCTGATGAACACTTCTGAATGGTATTCCTAGAATCCGGTGGTGAACATCTCTTTGAAAGTCTGCTTGTAGCACGCCAGTAAATATTTAATTCTGCAATGCCAGGCATAACACACCCGTAGCGATGGCATTGTACTCATATCATATGCAAGATCTAAATTGCCATGCTCGAAGCCCGGGGTGTTTACATGAGGTGCCTTTATACGATGGAAGACTTTAAAAACCATTTGCATCAGGTCAAAGATTTTGATCGTCATGTGCGCTGCTATATCGTCCATGTGTTTCAAGCGAGGGAGCCAGTGACGAATCGTGGCCATCATGTATCCCACTATCGGTAGGTCTATGGGTGGCTTGAAATATGGGTAATTTAACCAATCCTGGCACTGCTTGTTGTTTTGTACTTTAATGGCAAATGTTGTCCAGGAGCGGCGACGTGGCAATGGTCCCCAACATGGGTTGTATTTCAAATGTAGTGGTGCCTTTACCCAAGTACTCATCATCTCAAGATATTCTTGTAAAAGATCTTTACGCCACTCTGGTTGATAAATCTCTCCTTGCTGCGCATCCATCGGCAAATCATCAGGCTCAAACTGAGTAGCGTGAGACGGTTTCTTGCCGGTTTCTTTCTCTATTGCCAACTGATACTCGGCCATCAACATAAAGTATGGTTTGTACTGTAACTCATGCCCTGATATATATCTGCGAGGGGCCAAGTGAGCAAAGTAGGGCGACTGTAAAATTCTTTCCTCAATCATAGCCATTGCATGCAGCTGCACCTCTACTCGTGCTGAGTGGGTGGTTCCAAGCTCTTCCACTGTCTTCATCCATGTGGGGGTTGGAAGTTCATACGTCATCTGGCCTTCAGTCGTGACTCGTCCGACTGGGATGGGTTGTGGTTCGTAGGCTTCTTCAAATGTTTCCTCCACCGGGATGGTTACATTTTCTTCATCGGCTGGGAGCTCTGGTGGGGAATCTGGCCGTGGTGGTGCTTCATATATAGCTATCCGCGATTCAAGAGTGGATACCTGGGCCCGTAATGCGTTGAGTTCCTCTAAGATGTCAGGAGAAGGGTCCACATGAGCTGGTAATCCTTGCGGTGCAGGTACTCTGAGCTGGAGTAGTTTATGATCTTCCTTTAGCTTCTGATACTCTTCGTTTATTCGATCGTATTCATCGAGCAATCTTATGTGATCATCGAGCAACATTTTCATTGATTCGGAGGGCAGTGCTTTGAATCGGCTAGGACTTAATGGTTGGTCTGGGTTATCGAGAGAAGCTTCTAAATTTTCTCTGTTCTGCTCTTGTAGCCACTGGTTTTCTTCCTTTGCTGCTGCTAGGTGCCTCCTGAGTAAGCCCATGTTCCGAGTCAGCATCGCATTGCGAACTGTCTGGGCCCTTAACAAATTGTCAAGATCAACAGTGGCCTCTTTGGCTTTCTCTTCACTTTCTAATTCCAGCTTGTGGTATGCCTCGCGTAAGTCTTGGTATCGAGTATTCAATGAGGCATTCTCAATAGACAATGAGTTAAGCTGCGACTGCAAATCGTTGGTTGTCCTCTGCAGCTGCTGATAATTATTTCCAAGAGATGTGAATGCATCTCTTACTTGCATCATACACTTGAACATTTGTCGAAATGTTGTGTCTATGGTAGGTGATAATATTAATGGTGGGATAAGTGAAGATGCAGTGGGTGTAGATGCAAAGGGAACGGGGAATGGGGATGGGAAAGTGGATGTTGTGGTGATTGTGGAAAATTGTGGTGTGCTTAAATATTGTGGTGCCACAAATGAAGTGAGTGGAGGTGCGCTGGGTGGTGATATATCCATATCGTTGGATGTAGTGTCAAGTGCGGTGACTGTGAATATTGGTGTGATCGTGGGTAAGTGTGTGGATGTAAATACAGGATTTACAAAGGTCGAAGAAAAATTTATAGAAGGGTTGTCTTGGACGGCTTGATGGAGAGGGGAAAGAGGGGTTACAGTGGGTCGGGGAGGTGAGACTGGGGAGAAGGTTAATGGAGGTGGGAATGGAAAGGGAGGTGTGCGGAAGAATGGAAAAGATGAATGGAGAAATGGGTTGGATAGAAAGGTGGATAGGTTAGGGGGTAGACTAGGTTGAGAGGGTGCGGGAATTGTGGGCTGAACTTCTGCTACTCCGCGGAGAAGGAAGATGTTGTTCTGGGAGAAGGGGGATGTATGGGGGAGACTGGATGGATGGGAGGTGATGTGGGAGCTGTTGGGGTGGTCGGTACTTCGACGACTGTGGTGGTATGTACAACAATAGTACGGGGTGGGGAGTCGACAATAATGGTGTCCTCTGCCAATGAGCTTTCAGGGACAAGACGTGCTTCCCTGGCCTGTTCTGAATATTGTGCTCCTATTGGGACACGAATGTATTTGCCCGGTTTTGATAATAGCCATACGCATCGGGGGTCATACTGCGGTAATGGTTTCCTATGTAAATATCGTAAGGCTTCGGTAGGTCCGACTGATTTGACAAGCTCTCTGAAACCTCTGATGTAGACTTCTTCGAACCCTCCTGAGACGAGTTTTTGTTCGATGATTGTTTGGCTTTCTTCGTCAGTCAACTTTTTGCGTGCAAACTTTTTCCATAGTACGATATAATTTTTTTATGGCTAACGTATAAGCTGCAGCTTCGAAGGTTTCTTCTTCGTGTGTGCTCGTGTCACCCTGGGTGTCCGTTTGTTGTCCTTGTTCGTCTGTCTGTACATGTTCTTGGGATTCATGTGTACCCTGACTGGCTTCATCGTCTCCTTCGTCGTCATCTGTTGCTGTTCTTTCATCATCCGAGCTTGATACGATTTGCCCTTGTGGTTGATCTCGGGGTGTGGTAGGGTAGCTGGGCCTTTCATATTCCTGAGAGAAGATCTGGCCTTCCGAAAACTGAAACTCACTTGAAAATACGTCGTGCATCTCAAAATCATATGTGGTGCCTGCTTGTTCTGTTTCTAAATGGGGTATCGGGAAAGAGAAAGCTTCCGCACCAATAGTGGTGGGAACTTCTGCTGTAGTGGTGGTAGGTTCTGGGACTGTGGTTGCTTGAGTAGTGACTGTGCTGGTAGTGCCCTCCGTTACAACTGGTTTTGATAACCTTATGCGAATAGGTTGTACTATGGGAGTGGCTTCTGTCGGTGACTGCTCTGGAGATGGTTGTGGTGAGGGTGATTATAGCACCTGAAGGCAGGGGATAGTTCCTCTCATTCGCTTTCCTGCTCTTCCTTTGCTAGGCTTCCTAGCTTTCTTCAATGTTCCTTTAAATGCTTTCAGCTCCTCGCTTGTCATTGCTCGCTCGATAGGTAAATCGTATGCTAAGCACATATATACAATTCTCGTAAGCGCGCAACATCCATTGATGACTTTCTTTCGTTCCCATCTATGTTGTGCCAAATAGAGCTGATCAATTATCCAACTTGCTAGATCAACAGTCTGGGGTCCAGTACATGCTAGGTATAAGCCAAACCAGATTCTTTTGTGGGGCATGGTAAAGCAATCCTGAGCTGGGAAAGCAAAGTGTTGCATGCATATCCATAATGGCTTGGAGAGCTCAGGGGTTATAGCTGAAATATCCTCCCACTTAGTAACGTCACCACGTTTCATTGGTTCTGGAACTAGCCGTTCGCGCTCTGTCGGAGTGTGCGTTCCATGTATTTTGAGAGCTGCACGAATTAAATATTTGGACAAATAAAACCTTCTGAATAGATGGTCATTCACCAAGGATGGCAACATAAACGTGCCGGGTAGATCCTTGTTCTCCGAAGCCGTCAAAGTGGTTACTAAGTAAAAGCATCTGTAAAAATACGGTTTAGGCAAAGGGTCACTAAAATATTCTGTAAATCCGGCTCTTGCCCAAACATGTGTTAAGTCTTGTGTATTCTGTAGTCCTTCGAATTCTCTTGAGAAGAACTGATACTTGGCCCATGTGCGATAATCAACTGCCAAATTGGCCTCAAATATGAAATCAGCGTCCGCTAATGGTCCTGCAAGGCCTTGAAACCAGTGAGAATTACGATGAATCTTCTCAGTATATCCTCTAGGAGGATCGTCAATTGGCATGGGTCCTGGAAAACCTTGAAACTCTGGTGGTTGCATCGTCGGATGAGATTCCACGAGTAGTTCTCCAATATTGGCCATTGGTGCACTGGGGCCAGCTTCTGATGGTCCTTCTTCGGTTTGCATGATGATTGACGTGCTAATGGAAAAGATCTACTACAAAAGATTAACACATTAGTATGGAAATTAATTATGATCCCATTAAGGTGAGACCGCAATCCCTTTCCATAGCCGATGTGTAACCCGTGTAGCCAAGTGTTGTGTTGTGATTGATGCAATGCTTCTTGCAGAACTAGTGCAGGTCTCTAAACACCTACATGCGTTCAGATGATACATACATTTCTTGATGTGGTATTATTACAAGTGATGTTGGGTTATAGTGTGTGGATTTATACAAGGTTTGGTCATGAATGAGTTATTACATGGTTGTATATTAGTCGGGGTGGGAGTTATGTTAGACAAGGGGTTAGGAGAAGACTTCTGGATACGTTTCTGTATCCACTTCCTAAGAGTTTGTGATCGGGTTATAGGTCTCTGTGGAGGGACAAAAGATGATATCGGATTTGGTGGTATGGAGGGCTGAAAAGCTGTCCGAGGGGTGTATTTTACATGGCTTGAGGGTTGAGCTATAATACATGGTTTGGGTACCCAAATTTGCATGGGTGTGGGTCGATTCATCAGGTACTTCTTGGCGATCCGAATTTGTCGAATGGTCGAACTTGTAGAAGAAGGTCGAGGGGATGTTGAATACTGATTCTGCTTCTGCCTTGACTTCTTCTTGTCATTATCTGCATTGTTGAAATCTGTCGGTGCTTTCTGTTCTTTTGGCACCCATATTTGTCTTGTGCCACTTGCTTTGGGATACTGATACTGCTTTCCTCTTTGTGTCGTGTGATTTTGTCGTCGGTCTGGGTTCCTTCGTTGTGGTTGACTCTGTTGGGGTTGAGGTTGAGAGGTCGAATGGACACTCTGCTTTGGAAAAGAAGGGAGGTCCAACACTTGCGAAACCTGCCCATTAGGAAGTGCTCCGTTTCGTATATTTAATCTAGGCCAGTCCGTAGTAAGTGTGGAAGGATGGGCACCGCAGGGTGTTTTGCCCATGTGTCCGCTGATGCAACCCACCTGACCGCTGATTGTGTCCATCTGCCCTAGCGGTTGGGTAATTGCCCCTTCTAGTTTGTAGGAAGCCCTAGGGAAAATCTCCTGACATCCTTCTAACTGACAACTGTCTATAGCCAAGCCCGAGTGGGTTGGTGTAGACGTAACGTGAACCAAAGATCTTCCGGTCTTCCGTCGCATGCATTTCATAGGGTCTATGGCTACAAACCTCAGTTGGAATGCCATTAGGGAAGTCAAGCGGTATCACTCACTTCTGATCTAAGGTTCCAATCTGTAAGGAGCCTTGTCTAAGATTTAGGTCCACTGATTGATCGTATAGCCAATCTTGGCCAAGGATTAGGGGTTCTATCAAGTCGTCATCATGGCACACTAGTAGCTTTGCTGTCATAGTCACTTCGTTTATGAGGATAGGAAGATCCACCTCACCCATGCAAGGGGTTTCCATGCCTCCTAGCCCTATGAGGTATGCCTCAATTGGCCGCATTTCTATTCCTGCATCCTTATAGTGGGACCATCTAATCACACTAGTCGCAGCACCTGAATCAATTAAAGCCCTGAACTCTTGGCAAGGGTTGCCGTGCTCTAGCCTAACTGTAATGAATGGTCTCCTGTCCACTATGCTAGGATGAGTGGTTGACTTAACTTGACACATGGCCATGGGGTATCTGGGTGTAGTTTCCAGATGGTTATAATGTTCTCTCCCTAGTCCTTGTCTTCTTAGTTTCATGCGCTTAATGCGTTCTATTTATGCTTTTTGTCGCTTCTTAGCTGCGTATATTCCTACTGCTTCCTTTAGCATGGTTTCTCCTAATCGTTCCAAGTCCATTATTCTCGCTGATAATTCATGGCCGGTCCACTGATGTTCTTGTGCAACCTTAAGGATCGGTATCAAGAAGTCCAAAGGAAGCACAGCATTCTGACCAAAAACCATCTGAAAGGGAGTTGCATTGAGTACGGTCTTGTAGGCCACTCGATATGCCCAAACAGCGTGGTGTAACTGTTTGTCCCAATCTGAACGTTTGTTGTTCACGAGTTTCGTCAGTACATTACATAGGATCTTATTAGTGCTTTTAGCCTGACCATTGGCCTGAGGATGATATGGTGCGGATTTCTTGTGAATCACCATAAAATCCTGTAACAAATATTCAATGACTTGGTTTAGAAAGTGAGTTCCTCGATCGCTCACTAACTCTATAGGCAATCCATATCTTGTAAAGACATTTTCAAATAAGAATTTTGTAGTCGTGTGTGCATCATTCTTTTTCGTGGATTTTGCCTCTACCCATTTGGTGAGATAATCTGTCGCAACAATAATGTATTCAGCATGTGTTCCTTTTGCAGGGGGGTTAATGGGTCCTACAAAGTCTATGCCCCACTTAGAAAATGCATGTCCGCCCATCATGGGTTTCAATGGCATTTCATCTCTGCGAGTAGGAAACTGAGTTCTTTGGCACACATCACATCTCTTTACATAGGTATGTGCATCCATGTGAAGAGTGGGCCACCATAATCCTGCAAAGAGGATGGCTTTGATTATCCTATTTGGTCTGAAGTGACCTCCTGCAACACCTTGGTGTGCAGTCTCTAGTATGCTCAAATAATCGCTTTCATGAACACATTGTCTTAGGTATCCATCTCGTCCTCGTTTGTATAGATTATCGCCAATAAGTGAATAGTCTTGAGCTTCCTGCTCTAGACTGCATTGTCGTGCTAAAGTCATTCCTTGAGGGAATGTGTTCGTCCTCAAGTATGTCACTAAAGGTTCACTCCAGTCTGGTGTGAGAGACACGTGATATAATGTAGCATGCTCTACTGGTGGTCTTTCACAACAAACATGGCATTTTTTACACAACTTGTAGACATTTGCTTCCATCGTAGGCCAATGTACTCCTAGTCTATGCAGAGTCTGTAATGTTCGATGTTTTGAGTGATGTTGCATCAATGCACCTATGTGTGCTAATTGCAACCAATTTGCATGTTCTGATTCATCTACACAACAAGCAAGAATCTTTTGATTATCCTGTTTATATATGCTTCCTGCTATGATTTGATATCTTTGAGATTTGGTAATCTCTCCTTCTTTGATCCTTATCCTCGGATTCTTGGGTCCATACGTGAGAATAGGGACTATCGGCTTAGCCCATTCTAGTGCTATCTCAAGGTTAAACAAGTATGCATCTGGTAAATCATCCACTACTCCTTGAGGAGCTTCTCTTGAGGTTAGTCTTGAAAGGTGGTCAGCTCTGAGATGTGTCTTTCCTTTTCTGACTACTACTTCAAAATCGTACTCCATGAGTAATAGAAACCAGCGTATTAGTCGTCCTGTGTTACATGGCTTGTTGACCAAGTACAGTAATGCTTGATGATCTGTAAAGAATTTGAACTTATTTGATAACAAATAGTGTCTGAACTTCTTTACTGCGTAGATCATTCCTAATCCTTCTCGTTCCGTAGTGGTGTAATTTCTTTCTACTGCGTTCAATTGTCTGCTTGCGTAAGCTATGGGGAGATCTATGTTACCTTCATTCGTGGGTTTTGCTAACACACATCCTATGGCGTAATTGGATGCATCCACATGCACACGGAATGGCTTACTCCAATCTGGGGTAGTCAATATAGGTGCTGAGCACAAACGTCGTTTAAGTTCATTGAATGAATTCTCACATTCATCTGTCCATTCAAAATGAGTCAAAAGAGAGTACAATGGCTTGGCTATGATTGCATACATGTGTATGAATCATCTATAATAACCACAATGGCCCATAAATGCATGTACCTCTTTCACATTAATTGGTCTAGGTAGCTCTGCAATTACTTTTACCTTTTCTTCATCCGTAGAAATTCCATTCTTTGACACAATGTGTCCTAGAATTTTGCCTTGTCTGACCATGAAAACACATTTTTCTGGGTTCAAACAAACCTGATATTCTCGACATTTGTCAAATATTTGTCTTAACTCAGGGATATGTGTCTGTCTTACATTTGAATGTGCACATAAGTCATCGACATAAACTTCCAAATTCTTGCGTAAGAATTCCTTAAATACATGACACATGAGTCGCTGGAAAGTAGCGAGTGCATTTGTTAAGACAAATGGCATTACACGAAATGCAAATATGCCCCATTCAGTGGCAAAAGCCGTCTTGTGTTGATCTTCTGGAGCAATGGCTACTTGATTATAGCCTGAGAATCCATCAAGAAAGCTGTAAACTTCCTTGCCCGCAACTCTTTCCAATAAGTGTTCTGTGATAGGAAGAGGATAACTGTCCCTAATCATGGCGGCATTAACTTTTTTAAGGTTAATACACACACACAATTTTCCATTTTTCTTGGGCACAACCACAATGGGGGATACCCATTCAGTATGCTCAATTTCGTAAATGAATCCTGCTTCTATCAAGCGATCTATCTCCTCTTTAATTTTTGCAGCGTAGTTATCATTGTACGTGTATGGTTTCTGTTTTGTCGGTTTTGCATCTGGAGTCGTAGGGATTCTATGAGAACATATGTCTGGATCTACTCCTTTCAAATCTTTGTAACTCCAGGCGAACACATCTCTATATTCGCGCAATAGGGCAACTAACTCTTCTTCTTCCTTCGTCAAATCATGCCCAATGTATGTACATTTTTCTTCTTCTCCTTCTATGGCAACTATTACTTTCTTGGTTTTCTCTCGATTATCATATACCTCTCCAACATCAGCTTTTCTGTTTGGCATTCGTACCATTATTCTTCTATCTTCTATTTCATATTTTTTGAAGTTCGGGTACTTCAAATAAGGATTCTTCTTCTTCTGACGTGGTTTCTTTCTTCTTTCTTTTCTTGCCTTCACTCTTGCTAGTCACTTGAGTGGCTATTCTCACATCATTCATAACTTCTTCGTGGTTCTGAGGATGAGTTTCTACTTCGTAAAAATATTCTTCATCTGATGCAAACGGTGGGTCCATAATAATTGACTCTAAATCAAAATCACTCGCTGTCGGAAAGTTTTCAACTTTCCAGTTGATGACCAGATAAAATAAAATTAACTTAATTGGTGAATTCTAACCTTGTATATCACTGTTAAACAATTGTGTTGATTGGAATTAACTACTTTTGAAGTGTTTGCAGATACAGGAAATGATAAAGAATACATGTTCATATTAGGGTTTACTCTAATTTCATATTTAATGAGTTGTTTTATTCATACATTCAAGATTCATGGGTATTTAACCCTAGGATTTCATAAGTTGATATGATTTTATGTTAGTTGGGTTAATCTGAAGGGTCTCAAAAGATTTTAATGGGTTAATGCTAGGGTTTATTTAAGTGTTAATGGATTAATGATAGGGTTCAGAAGAGTTTTAAAGGGTTTTAATGGGTTTCTTATCGGTTTCAAATAGGTTTTCTAGGGTTTTACTATATTTAAAGGGTTAAAATCAATGTTATTTAAAACCATTAATATATAAAAATTACATATTTATTATTTAAAAATTAATCTATGCTATTATTAATGATTGTAAGCATATAAGTGCATTTAAATATTAAGGTTCTAATTAATTAAATCCTTACACTAAGCTTAAATTAAATGATTTATTTAAATAAGAAATATAGGCTAAATAGAATTAAAATGATTAATTAAAAGGATAAATATCTAGTGGTCTATATGAGTACTAGGAAAAAGAATGGTTTATAGAAGATGTGTAACTAAAGTGGATAAAGTGAGTAGTTAAAAGTGTGGTAATTATAT
This sequence comes from Ceratopteris richardii, assembly GCA_020310875.1. Classification (NCBI taxonomy): domain Eukaryota; kingdom Viridiplantae; phylum Streptophyta; class Polypodiopsida; order Polypodiales; family Pteridaceae; genus Ceratopteris; species Ceratopteris richardii. The sequence continues at coordinate 196,099,040 of CM035412.1, forward strand.
GGGCAAAATCAAAGAGTGGTCTAAATTAAGTATGCATTTAAAGTGCAAAAAGTGTGTGGTGAAAAGAATGGCATAAGTGAGTTGTGTGAGAAAAGTTAATTAAAGTGTGGTGAATGTTAATGGGGAAAAGTGAGGATGAGGAAATAAAGTAAAATCAAAGGAATGGTTTACAAATGAGTTGTGTGTGTATATATATGAGTGTGTTGATCTAGTTTTCCCTAATGTTTCTTGCAGGTATTCCTTTCATTCTCTTCTTCACCTATGTGTTTATGCTCATGAGAGAGATTATCTTTTGTTTCCCCTCTACATTTTCTTTCCCCTTTGTAGAGAGAAAATGAGAGTATATTTCTTTACTTTCTTTTCCCTCTGACGGAGGTTGACTGCTGGAAGCTCGTGAAGATTGGTTGAAACTAGAGAGAGAGAGATTAACTTCTTCTCCCTCCTCTGTGCTTCTGGTAGTGACTTCTGATAAATAATAGCCACGCGCAATTGTAGGCAGATAGAGACATACGCAGAGATGGAGAGAGAGTTTGAGGCATCGATTGTTATTAGGCGTACACACGTGGAACAGTAGAGAGAAAAAAAGGCTATATCAAGCCCTTCAGGCTACTGCACTAGAGTGTGTACATTCAGAGAGAGAGAGAGTGAAAGAGCGTGGCGGCAGTTCTGTACGCGCAAAGATCGAGATAGTAGAGAGTGGAAGATGGTAGCTGTAGAGCTCTAACAAATTCTCTGAGCTGTTGTCTTTGATGGCTGATTGTGCGCAGAGGTTGAGAAGTTAACATCGGCCATAGCTGAGCTTCGATGTCGGCCAAGAGCTGAAGGACTTCTGTTGTGGCAGTAGTTCTGTAGAGAGAGAAAGATAGGTGGCAAACGACGACATGCAGCATCAGAGAGAGAGCGAAGAAATAGTCAAGGAGAGAGAAAATCATTTTCGCATTTGTAGAGAGAAAGAGTATAAGGCAGTGAATCAGTGATCTCAGGCATGCGTAGAGAGTTAAATTGAGTGTTTTTTTTCCCTCCCAGATTCTGTTGATAGGCGGATCTGACGACGCGCGACGGAATAGAGAGAGAGAGATAGAGAGAGAGAGAGAACAGAGTTACTAGAGTAATTTCAATTATTATTTAGTAACTATTATTTGGTTCTTTAATAATTAATTATTTACAAGCATATATAGATGTACACATGTTAGACTAATATATGAATGTATTAAAGTGAGTTAGTGTGCATGTATCTATTTGATTGTGTATGGAAATTATGAAGGTATGAATATCACATGATGTTAGAAACATAAGAATAAGTGTCCTTGAATGCATATAAGAAGCATGAATGTATATGTAAGCATGGAAGAGAAATGCATGAAGATGCATATTATCATGCATGAGCATGTCTATTAGCATAAGCATAAGCATGATTAGAGTGTGCATAAGTGTAAGTGTGTATATATTTGCATAATGATATCATATATGTAGCTATTCATGTCAATATGTTAGTATGCTTAAGTTAAGTGTTAGCATGTGCATGAATGTATGATAGCATGCATGAGCATGTGTATGAATGCATGTGTTTGAATAATTAATGTGGAAGCATACTTGTATAAGAATGCATTTTAATGGGAATAGGTGCATGTGGTCATGAACGAGCATATAAAAGTATGAGCATGTGCATTAGTGTGTGCATGGTTATAGGTATTTAGAAGTGCATGAAAGTATGTTAGCATGTGTGTGCTTTAATGTATGTAAAGTATGGGTTTTATGTTTTTCATTAATTTCTTGTTAGATTACTAATGTCCTAATGTTTCTTGCAGAAACATTGAAGATTAAAAAGCAATTGAAGTGCAGTGAAGTGAAGCAAAGTGAAGATTTCATCAATTCAATTATCCGACAATCTGAATTAAATCCATAGAAACTATCCTTGATTAAGCTTTGTATAGGATTCACTTATTGTTAGCCATCTTTTAGAGAAATTATATCATTTTATAGCATTGTAATTATCCATTATTATCATTAGCATTAATTCAATTCTAATTTGCATTATCATTTTTGTCAATGTTATCTGAAATCGTTAATTTCAAAAACATAACTGAAGAAATTCTGATATTACCTATACCTCAAGAAGCTATTGATAGATATAGAGCAGCCCAGCCTTACGGTTCTTAAACGTTTAAAGTGTTTCAATTATCTACTCCATATTTCATAGATTTAAGAGTAATATAGAATTTCTGATACCTTAGACGAAAGAAAAATATACCTAAAACACCTACGATTGTCTCATACACCCTGCGTGTGCCGAGGGATTTAGTGGCTGACTGATCCAACAGCCTTATGTCCGCAACTTCCCGACAATTTGGTGAACCTGACGTGAAGGTTCGGCACGACACCGTAGGTATAAAGGTATATTTACTTTCTGTTTTGCATATGCATATATAGGCAATTTGGCAATTGAAGGAGAAGTATCGACATCCTTTGTAGCTGCAGCTGATTGATCCTCGTCACGTCACCTTTATCCATCAACTTTCATGAAAGTGACGATTGCACATGCATGAAAAGATTTTTCACTGAGCACATTCACAACGAACCTCTTCATCAAGCTGGTTGATCAGGTATATTTATTCTTATTCTGTTGCATAATAGTAGGAAAGGTTTCGTTATTTCTAAAGCAGTAGGAAAGTTTTCTTTATTGCATAGTAGTAGAAAAGTTTCTTTATTGCAAAATAGTAGGAAAGCTTGCTTTAGTTTTTTTGTTTGCAAAGCAATAGGAAATTCGTTAGTTTTTTTCTATTGCAAAATAGTAGGAAAGGTTTTCTTTATTTTTATTTCTAAAGTAGTAGGAAAGGATTCTTTTCAACAAAATTGTAGAAAAAGTTTCTTTATTGCCAAAGCATAGGGAAATTTTCTTTTTGTTTGCAAAATAGTAGGAAAATTTTCTTTAGTTTTGTTGGCAAAGAAGTAGGAATATTTTCTCTATTTTTGTTTCTTTTACCACGGAGTCGTATCAAGATCATGATATAGACGGATTATTACGAGAATTATATACGTATATTTCATATTTATCTATAAAGTTAGACTTATCCACTATGGCTGACCATTTTGAAGAGCAGCGAATTTGGAAGATCATAGATGCAATTAAAACAGATAGGGGGGAATTTACTGGAATAAATGTAACAGCTTATCTTAAATATTATGAACAATTGACAGAACAATATGGGTTACCGGAAGACAATAAAAAAGATACATTTATACGAATTGCTCATGGGTTCACTAGAGAGAGAATCCAATTGCGAGTAGTCCAACCAAACATGACTTGGGTGGATTTCAAGACTCGGCTTCTTACTGAATTTTTGCATGAAGATTACAGTAAGAATAATAGAGCCACATTCATGTGATGGGTAGGAACTACGAAGTTAGACCAACACATAACTCAGGGATTAACTGATTTTGATATCAAATTTAACCAAATGCCTCAAGCAGACAGAACAGCTCTTGAACCAGATAAATTAAGAAATTTTCTAAACATGCTAGATCCATCTCTTAGACGAGAGCTAGAACCAATGCTTGAGGATGGAACGACTGCGAGTGGGCTTACTGGAAATTGGGATAACGTAAGAGCAGCTGTCCATAGGTTAGCCCAAAGGCAGGAGCGAAATGAGATGCAAACTCCAAGAATATATGAAAGAGATGTGCCAGGAAAGATAGATAATGACCCCACTTCTCATAACCCTAGAAAAGATGACTCAGAACTTACAATGTTAAAAACATCAGTAGAATCACTTGTCAAACATGTGGAGACTTTGGCGACTGAAATAGCTACTATAAAGAGTATGCAAGAGCTTAAATTGAGAGATCAGGAGAAACCAAAAGAATTAGAACAAAATCCGAGGAATCAGATGCCAGCTAGAAGACCATTTAACCAAGCACGTAGATGTCTCTGGTGTGATGATTTGGAGCATCCACACTGGACATGCAACTTATTCAAAGAGGCCAAAGATAAGAATTGGGTCACAGAAGTAGATCGAAAGATCTGTGACTATGTAACAAAAAGGCCTTTGGCATCAAACTATGGAAAAGGGGGTATGAAAACCTTCTTTGAAGCCTCCACAAGCCAAAATACATATGCTTGTAGGCTGGATAGTGAAGACTCTAATTGTGATTTCTGGGAGCAGGTTTATGATACTGCTAGTAGAGGCAAGTTATCAGTTGCAAATTTATATGCTACGAGCTCGGATATTAGATCAAAGACATGTTGGAATGAGCGAGTCGATATGTTCTCAGTATATGCTCATGAAATTAATGTAGACGAGAAAAGAAAACGGGATGAAGAGGGACAGTCTAAACGAACAACTAGGGCTAGAAAAGAGGGTGAAACGACTGATACAATTAAAGAACCGCCTATGATGGAGCCTAGTCAGGAACCAAAACAACAGGAACAAGAAAAGAAACCTCAAAATAAGGGTAAAGGAAAGAAAGTAGGAGAAAATTTAGAAAAGAAAACTACAAGTGAAGATAGAAGTCAGGATAAACCAAGTGAAACACAACCCATACGAGAAGAAGGTAGTAAGGAAGAAAAACCGAAAAAGAAACCTCCAACTTTCCGATTGATCTCTCAAATTGAGAAACAAATAGACATTCGGAAAGTTATGGATGAGAAAATCATGAAGGCAGAAGTAACCATGACATTAGAAGAATGGTTAGCATTTTCAAGAACAGATGTGAAGGAAGATTTCATGAGTATCATTAAAAGACGAAGAGAACCTATAGAGTATAGAACGGAAGATATTGAAATGGAGGAAAGAAAAGATCAGGATGAACCGAAAGTGAGTGTTGTACAAATAAATGAATCTGAGTATAGAGAATATTTTGAATGTAGAAATTATTTGGGACCTGTTATTGGACATTTGGAAAAAGGAAATGATGACCCAAATAGCCATTACACTCAAAAACATTGGGCTAGGGGTACCACTGAAACTATGGTTAAAATAGGAAATAATAATAAACCACAAGTAGCATTAATCGATTCAGGATCAGAAATCAATGTAGTCTCAAGGGAGATTTATAATGAGGGAAAATGGCCTATTGATCGTGACCATGGATGGAAAATGAAGGCAGCCAACAATGCTTCTGGCTATTTACTAGGAGCTTGTGCTAATGTTCCTATTACTATTGGAGATGTTAAAGAGGAACATAATTTCTTTGTTCATGATGACTGCTCGTACCCAATTATTTGGGGCAGCCATTCATTTGTGAACAAAGAATGGAGACAAAAGTTCTGGACGATGGAAGTGCTTTCGCAAGAATTCGTTCTCGTGATGGCCTTAAATCTGTCCAATTCATGACGCTTTGTATAAACCATCCTCGTAATCGTAGGTCTTTAAGAAAAACTCCTTTAAGACACATTGAACAGGATTTCGAGTAAATGCCACTGTTGAGCGAGATGACAGTGGACTTTGGTTCGAAATCTCGCAAAATCTTGTACAGAACTTAGATAAAATGACTGTTTATTTTCCATCTGCTACGTTAAATATTTTTCATTTTAAACAAATTCCAAGAAAACTTATAAAAAAATATGAAAAACAAAGGATATTTGTTAATGGATGAAAGTATTGAATATATTATTGAAACTACACATTGCTTCTCAACATTAGAAGAATTAGAACTTTGTTATCAGAGTAAGTCTAATTCCCATATTCTTATCTCTTCACTTGATATGTATGCATTAATTCAGGAATATGCCTCTAGTATTAATCATGAGTACGATGCCTTAGTGGAGACCAAATATAAAACTATTAGTAAGAAGGTTAAACCCGTAGCTCAACCACTACCAAAATTTAGTAATGATATTATAAAGAATGTAAGTCATGAGCCAATCCTTAGAAATCCAACAAATATTGGCCATGTATTTACTAAAGAATCCTTAAATCAAATTAAATTAGATGCTAGTGGTTTCCTTCTTCCAGCAGAAAAAGAGTATTTTTTGAAGATTATTGAGCAACATGGAAGAGCATTTTCTCTTGAGCCTTCAGAGATAGGATGTGCAGATCCTCGGATAGTTGCACCGATGATTATTTTCACTATTCCCCATATTCCTTGGAATTTGCGCCCTATTCCTGTACCTAAAGCTCATCTTCCAGAGCTAATCAGATTACTTAAAGAAAAAATTCATATGCATATTTTAGAATCCTCTTCAGCTCCCTATTCAAACCGTTGGTTTACTGTGCCCAAGAAGAGTGGAAAACTTTGGTTTATCCAAGATCTTCAACCAGTTAATAAAGTGACTATTAGAAATGTGGGTACAGGTCCAATTGTGGATGAATTTGCGGAAGCATTTTCAGGCAATTCTATATATTCAATGGGTGATCTCTACTCTGGGTATGATCAATTTCAATTGGCATTAGAGAGTAGAGACATTACTACCATGAAAACACCTTTGGGATTAGTTAGGATGTGTACGTTACCTCAAGGTGCGACCAATTCAGTAGCACACATGATGAGTGCAATGAATTTGGTTTTGCAGATTTTATTCCTCACATTACTATGCCCTTTATAGATGACATTCCCATTAAGGGTTGTTTGGAAGAAGAGAAAGATAGCACTCTGGATGAAGATGGTTGTCGTAGATTTGTAAAGGCTCATATTCTTGATTGCCAAAAGATCTTTCAGCGATTTATTCAAGTTGGCTTAACATTATCAATAGAAAAATCTACTTTTGGTGTTAATGAGGTCCTAATTGTAGGTCATCTTTGTGGCTATTATGGACGGAAGCCATACCCTCAGAAAATTGATGCCATTAGTAAGATTTCGGAGATATGTCAAAATGTGAGTGAAGTTCGTTGATTTTTAGGAGCTTGTATCTTCTATGTTATATGGATACCACATTTTGCACATATAGCTGACTGTCTTTATGATTTATTAAGAAAAAAAAGAACATTTTTATGGACAGAAAAACATACTCAAGCAATGCATAGATTAAAGAAGTTGTTACAAGAAGCTCCAATCCTTAAACGAGTAGATTATACGAATAATAAGCCTATTATTTTGACTGTTGATACTAGTCCTATTGGAATTGGCTGGGTCATAAGTCAAGATGATGAAGAGGGTAGAAGATATGCTATTAGATTTGGAGCTAAGATTTTACATAATACTCAAAGAAATTATCCTCAAATTAAAAGGGAACTTTGGGGTTTAGTCACAGCTCTAAAGTCTGATAAAGAATATTTCATAGGAGCAAATGTGATTGTGGAGACAGATTGTTTACCGCTAATTGGAATGATCACAAACTGTTCTTCACCAGATATTGCAATACTTCGTTGGATTTCTTATATTAAATTTATAAATCCAGTTTTAATCCATATTTCAGGAAAGTCTAACTCTGTTGCTGATATGCTCTCAAGAGCTAGGTATGATGAGAATGATGAAGCCAAAGTAGATACAAATACGATAAATTATGATTCCCAAGTTTATGTATATGAAAAATTTAATTCAGAGGAATATGAAGGAGAGTGGCTAGAGATTGGAAAGTATCTTAGTACTCTCGTTAGATCACCTTCATGGTCTTCAAATAGATTTAGAAATATTAGAAAAAGAGCATTTAACTTTTTCTTAAAAAATGGATTACTTTGGAGACATGCAAGGGGAAAGATCAAAATGCCACAAAGAGTACTAGGTACTAAGAATCTTCAGATGCAAGTCTTGAAGAGCATGCATGATACTTTATGGGCCGGGCATAAAGGTTTTGTTGCCACTTATGAAAAAATTAGAGAGTGTTACTGGTGGCCAAGTATTTATGTTAATGTAAAGAAATATGTGGATTCTTGCGATGTATGTCAAGTTTATTCATCGGTGAAGCATAGGGATCCACTGCATCCTACGTATCCACCATGCATACACTATAAGTGGGTAGTAGACTTAGTAACCATGCCCAAAGGTATCGATAGAATGAGATACATAGTTCTTGCTCGAGAAGATCTTACTAATCATGTGGAAGGCCAAGCTCTAAGATCAAAAACTACTTTCAATGTATGCAAATTTCTTCTAGAAGATGTGATTTCAAGATTTGGGTATATTGAAAAAATTGTAGCCGATAGGGGCGAATTAGATGCGTAAGAGGCTAGGGAATTCTTTGCTAGGCATGGAATTTGTTTAGCTCTTACGACTGCATATAACCCTGAGGCTAACGGAAAGATTGAAAGAGGGCATTCCCCTATCATAAAAGCGATTTCTAAAGCTTGCAAAGGAGAACTGAAGAATTGGCCAAAATTTTTGCCATTCGCTTTGTGGGCTGATAGAATGACCTGCTCTAGAACGACGGGATTTATGCCAGCAGAGCTAATGTACTGCCAAAAGCCAATTTTTCCAGTAAATACCCAAATTCTTACTTGGACTACGCTTCCTTGGAAAGATAATTTATCTACTGAAGACTTATTAGCTTTAAGGATTCAGCAGCTTGAGCAAGGGAATGAAAGACTAGATGAAGCTATAGCTAAATTAAAAACTTCTCGACTTAAAAATAAAAAGTATTTTGATAAATCGCATAGGTTAAGACCAAAGCCAATTCAAATTAATGATTGGGTATTGATATATGATAGCACATTCGATTTACAATATGATGCCCGTCGAAAATTAAAAAAGCGTTGGTTTGGACCTTATGTGGTGGTCAAAATCTATGAAAATGGAACGTATGCCTTAAGAGAGTTAGATGGAACTCCGCTTAAAAATTTAATTGCAGGTAAAAGAGTTAAAATATTTAAACAAAGAAATGAAGAATATTATGATTTATTATCTGATGAAGAAAATGATGAATGAATGTTTTAATAAAAATAATGTTTAAATTTTTTGTTAAATATGTTTTTTCTTTTCTATGTATGAAAATAAAAATTTTATTTAAACTAATTTTCTTGTGAGTTTATATATAGCAGGAGTTGAAAATGTTTTTTTTGAACCAATTAATTAAAGACTGATTTATGATAAAGATGAAGCGCAGGAGATTGAAGAAAGTACATGCAGTTTAAAATTTATGCAATCAAAGCAATATTTGGATGAAAGGTGATGCTGAAGATTGAATCAATATAGATCAGGTGAAAAAGTTCTAAACCGGATTTATGTTTTAATTTATTATGAAATTTCATGCATTATCATAATTAGAAATGTACATTCTTCAGCTAGGTTAAGAAACTTCTTATAAAATTATGAAAAGTAGAATTTACACTGAAGTAGGAATGTGCTTGAAGAGAAGATAGGGATTAGAGACATATGGTTGTCATATGAATAGTTGAAGGAACCCTTAACTTGCAACTCCTAGTAGAACTAGGCTTGTTTTATATAGGTAAGCTTCCTTTAATCTGACCCATTTAGCTAAAGAGATCCTAGTTCCTGCTTTAGCTTACCTCTAGATCCTTTGCTCTGATTAGGGGTTAAGCCTTTCCCCTTCATCAAAAAAGTTGCGAAGAAAAATTGAAAGCAGTACATTAATGGTTGCTACATATGAAAAGAAGGAAAAAAATGACACAAAGAAAAATTATGATAAAAAAAAATGAGATAAAAGAAAAATCAAATAAATCAGTTGTGGTCTCGAAATCACTTCTGATTTGAAAAGCGGGCTATATAAGGCAGATGTATGCTAGAAGGGAGTTAGTTTTTTGTATCTTAATGGCAAATGGTTAGGAGATGAGGGTAGAAGGCTTATATAACATATGCTTTACTTATGAACAGAGTTAATAGAAGAGTTAGTACGAACACTATTTGAATGACTTCTATAGTTTCCTTCTAAAACCTGTTTCCAATTCATGCATTTAACGAAATGGTTTAAATTCAAGTTTACATAATTTTATAAGTTTTCTTTGCTATTTGAAGATGTACTAATGATAGAAGCATTTTTATATACAGATAATTTGAATTTGAGTCATGAATAAGTTTCAAAAGAATTTGATATTTCTTTCTATGATCTGCAGGTTGGCCCATCGAGGACGATGTGCAAGTTTGGCCGGGGCGAATGTCGGAAAGTTTTCAACTTTCCAGTTGATGACCAGATAAAATAAAATTAACTTAATTGGTGAATTCTAACCTTGTATATCATTGTTAAACAATTGTGTTGATTGGAATAAACTACTTTTGAAGTGTTTGCAGATACAGGAAATGATAAAGAATACATGTTCTATTAGGGTTTACTCTAATTTCATATTTAATGAGTTGTTTTATTCATACATTCAAGATTCATGGGTATTTAACCCTAGGATTTCATAAGTTGATATGATTTTATGTTAGTTGGGTTAATCTGAAGGGTCTCAAAAGATTTTAATGGGTTAATGCTAGGGTTTATTTAAGTGTTAATGGATTAATGATAGGGTTCAGAAGAGTTTTAAAGGGTTTTAATGGGTTTCTTATGGGTTTCAAATAGGTTTTCTAGGGTTTTACTATATTTAAAGGGTTAAAATCAATGTTATTTAAAACCATTAATATATAAAAATTACATATTTATTATTTAAAAATTAATCTATGCTATTATTAATGATTGTAAGCATATAAGTGCATTTAAATATTAAGGTTCTAATTAATTAAACCCTTACACTAAGCTTAAATTAAATGATATATTTAAATAAGAAATATAGGCTAAATAGAATTAAAATGATTAATTAAAAGGATAAATATCTAGTGGTCTATATGAGTACTAGGAAAAAGAATGGTTTATAGAAGATGTGTAACTAAAGTGGATAAAGTGAGTAGTTAAAAGTGTGGTAATTATGTGGGCAAAATCAAAGAGTGGTCTAAATTAAGTATGCATTTAAAGTGCAAAAAGTGTGTGGTGAAAAGAATGGCATAAGTGAGTTGTGTGAGAAAAGTTAATTAAAGTGTGGTGAATGTTAATGGGGAAAAGTGAGGATGAGGAAATAAAGTAAAATCAAAGGAATGGTTTACAAATGAGTTGTGTGTGTATATATATGAGTGTGTTGATCTAGTTTTCCCTAATGTTTCTTGCAGGTATTCCTTTCATTCTCTTCTTCACCTCTGTGTTTATGCTCATGAGAGAGATTATCTTTTGTTTCCCCTCTACATTTTCTTTCCCCTTTGTAGAGAGAAAATGAGAGTATATTTCTTTACTTTCTTTTCCCTCTGACGGAGGTTGACTGCTGGAAGCTCGTGAAGATTGGTTGAAACTAGAGAGAGAGAGAGATTAACTTCTTCTCCCTCCTCTGTGCTTCTGGTAGTGACTTCTGATAAATAATAGCCACGCGCGATTGCAGGCAGATAGAGACATACACAGAGATGGAGAGAGAGTTTGAGGCATCGATTGTTATTAGGCGCACACACGTGGAACAGTAGAGAGAAAAAAAGGCTATATCAAGCCCTTCAGGCTACTGCACTAGAGTGTGTACATTCAGAGAGAGAGAGAGTGAAAGAGCGTGGCGGCAGTTCTGTACACGCAAAGATCGAGATAGTAGAGAGTGGACGATGGCAGCTGTAGAGCTCTAACAAATTCTCTGAGCTGTTGTCTTTGATGGCTGATTGTGCGCAGAGGTTGAGAAGTTAACGTCGGCCATAGCTGAGCTTCGATGTCGGCCAAGAGCTGAAGGACTTCTGTTGTGGCAGTAGTTCTGTAGAGAGAGAAAGATAGGTGGCAAACGATGACATGCAGCATCAGAGAGAGCGAAGAAATAGTCAAGGAGAGAGAAAATCATTTTCGCATTTGTAGAGAGAAAGAGTATAAGGCAGTGAATCAGTGATCTCAGGCATGCGTAGAGAGTTAAATTGAGTGTTTTTTTTCCCTCCCAGATTCTGTTGATAGGCGGATCTGACGACGCGCGACGGAATAGAGAGAGAGAGAGATAGAGAGAGAGAGAGAGAGAGAGAGAGAGAGAACAGAGTTACTAGAGTAATTTCAATTATTATTTAGTAACTATTATTTGGTTCTTTAATAATTAATTATTTACAAGCATATATAGATGTACACATGTTAGACTAATATATGAATGTATTAAAGTGAGTTAGTGTGCATGTATCTATTTGATTGTGTATGGAAATTATGAAGGTATAAATATCACATGATGTTAGAAACATAAGAATAAGTGTCCTTGAATGCATATAAGAAGCATGAATGTATATGTAAGCATGGAAGAGAAATGCATGAAGATGCATATTATCATGCATGAGCATGTCTATTAGCATAAGCATAAGCATGATTAGAGTGTGCATAAGTGTAAGTGTGTATATATTTGCATAATGATATCATATATGTAGCTATTCATGTCAATATGTTAGTATGCTTAAGTTAAGTGTTAGTATGTGCATGAATGTATGATAGTATGCATGAGCATGTGTATGAATGCATGTGTTTGAATAATTAATGTGGAAGCATACTTGTATAAGAATGCATTTTAATGGGAATAGGTGCATGTGGTCATGAACGAGCATATAAAAGTATGAGCATGTGCATTAGTGTGTGCATGGTTATAGGTATTTAGAAGTGCATGAAAGTATGTTAGCATGTGTGTGCTTTAATGTATGTAAAGTATGGGTTTTATGTTTTTCATTAATTTCTTGTTAGATTACTAATGTCCTAATGTTTCTTGCAGAAACATTGAAGATTAAAAAGCAATTGAAGTGCAGTGAAGTGAAGCAAAGTGAAGATTTCATCAATTCAATTATCCGACAATCTGAATTAAATCCATAGAAACTATCCTTGATTAAGCTTTGTATAGGATTCACTTATTGTTAGCCATCTTTCAGAGAAATTATATCATTTTATAGCATTGTAATTATCCATTATTATCATTAGCATTAATTCAATTCTAATTTGCATTATCATTTTTGTCAATGTTATCTGAAATCGTTAATTTCAAAAACATAACTGAAGAAATTCTGATATTACCTATACCTCAAGAAGCTATTGATAGATATAGAGCAGCCCAGCCTTACGGTTCTTAAACGTTTAAAGTGTTTCAATTATCTACTCCATATTTCATAGATTTAAGAGTAATATAGAATTTCTGATACCTTAGACGAAAGAAAAATATACCTAAAACACCTACGATTGTCTCATACACCCTGCGTGTGCCGAGGGATTTAGTGGCTGACTGATCCACCAGCCTTATGTCCGCAACTTCCCGACATCGCGTCCTCGAATGCATCGGTATTCGGTTCACATTCTTCTAAAATTGAATCACACATGAATGGCTCTATCTTGAAAACTGAGATATCATAGCCATCCTCGTCACAGTGGGGCGTCCATTGTTCTTCATTGATGGCTACGTCCATGGTTGCTAGGATTTCTGCCCAACCATGGGGTTCGAATTCTTTGTTTGGAAATACTATAGGTACGTAAGCTGGGTCTTGAAGGGTTCTTGGATGTTGTTCTGCACCTAAGGTCCTGGCTTCTAACCTTTCTTCCTCTTGTTTTGCAACTTTACACATCCATAGATGAGTGTCCTCGTGCAACCATGAGGGGTCTGACTCCAAAGAGTGTACTGATTCTGTTTCTACTAGTGTCTTATGGATGGTATTCCATTGTATTGGGGGTAGATCTCGATGTGAATAGTCTTTAAGATTGACTTTAGTAGTCACTCCTAAATGTTGCAAGTACAAAGAATTAGTTCCCCAATCTTGTACAATTTGCAACTGACGCATGAATGGTCGTCCCAATATCATCTCATAAGCTTGATTTTTCGCAAAGTCACAAATGGCGAAGGTATGCTCAAACTCCACACCACAAGTGGTGAGAGATATGCCCTCTAATAAGCCTAATGGTTTTTCTATGTGTCCATCAGCCATTTGTAGCTTCATCCTGGTAGGTCTGAGTGCTGGCTTACCCCAACGTTTCCATAAAGCGGTGGTAGCAATGGCTACTCCGGCTCCTGAATCTAAGATGGCTTTCGTGGTGTAGCCCTGATGGGTTATTGGAAGATATGTGTTACCTTCCTCTCCTTCACTTACATCTCCTATCTTTTCTACGGGTATCTCTGGTACCCTCTTATGTGATCCTATCTGTGAGGAAGTTGTAGCAAGCTCAGGGAATTGATTTGCTACATGTTTCCACAGTTCTGGTTTTACCTTTAACAACTCCTCTACAGTGAGATTACATTGTACTTTAGTGTTCTTGATCACTTCCGTGTTTCTAGGGATTACTGATTCTTCATTCCTCACTATTATCGTGGGTGCTCTCATACTAATAGACTTAGCTTCCCAAGGTCCTGTGAACTAAGGTAATTCTTGTAAAGAATTAGATTCAAAACCTGTAGGTTCACTCCGTTGTTCTTCCTCTACATCATCGTAAATAGAGGGGATATCTTGGGGAAATTGTTCTTGCAAATCATCTATTTCTTGAATAGGAGGATGAGTTCCTTGTTCTTTTCTCCATTTCTCTTCTTGATTTCTCTCAAAAATTCATGTGAGTACCTATGTATGGAAGACAGGTTGTCTTGACTTTCTGTATTGGGTACTTGAGACAGGGATGGTGCATTCCTTTCCTGTGTCTGTGGGACACTAATATTCCTATGCTGATCCTTTTTCTCTTTGCTTTCTATCAAGTATTCTAGCTTCTCCATTAGTCCTTGAAAGTGTAATTCCGGTTTTTCCATGTTATTCCAATTAAGATATCTAGAGGCTTCGAACAAAGCTTGTGCTAATTCTACCATCTTCATGCAAAGTTTAGTCCTCTCTATTTCTAGATCAACTCGTGGGTAGTTTTTACTCATTTCAGCTACTTGAGGTCCTTCATTTATTTTGGCTTGATATGCGCGAAACATCATGTCTAGATTTTCTGGTATGGGTTCCGCTAAAACTGATCCTGATTTCTGAGCTGGGTTCTCTTGATTCAATTCCTGTGAAGTCAATTCTAGAATTTTGGCTCTAAATTCCTTGAGACTTCCTTCCAACTCAATTATCCTTTTACTCCATTTTCTCTTAATTCTTTCTCTGGAATCTTTCCAAGATTTCGTTTTTTTACTGCTAGATTCTGCAACTTCACTAGTTCCAGCTACTTTCTCCTGATTAAGCTGTTGGTTCTGTAAGAGCGCTTGGGCTCTTGTTATAGCTTGGATAGGCACGTATGTAGGGTTGGATCCATCTACGTTGTTTACAATACCTATCACATTGATTGGTGTCACATTTGAAGTGTTAACTGGGTTCTTAGGACAATCTTTGATTATGTGCTCTTTACCACAATCGGCACAAAAGCCTTGGATGTTATAGTACTGTGATTGTCTTGCTATTGGAGGATGTGGACAATCCTTTATGAAATGATCTCCTTGGCACCTAAAGCATGGTCCTCTAGGGCCCTGTGGTCTTTGCTATCTCGATTGGGGCCGTGGATTTGGGTTTGTGTACATCACATTAGCATAGTCTGACTCCCAACTAGGTTCCACTGGTGGACTATCATAATGATATGTCTCCACGTGTTTTGGTGACTCCGTGTAATAAGTGGGTGGACTATCTACATGAGTAGATTCAAAACTGTTTGAGTTCGGGTCACCCTCTGTGATCAAAGGTGAAGAAGGCACTAAGGCCCTACTTAGGTTCTCTTCTGCAGTAGCATATTTAACTGAGATGACATTCGCTGGTTGGGGTGGCTGCTGAGCTAAGACAGGTTGAGGTCTTTGTTGCGCCTGATATGGGTAGTTCTGAGGAGGCCTATAGTAATAAGGCTGGGCATTGTAATGGCCTTAATACCTACCTGGCTGCGGGTATGCTTGCGGGTAGTTCTGTCTTACTGCTTGTTTGTTGTATGGGCAGTCCTGTGCTGTATGATTTGTGTATCTTCTCTCAATTGTACAGTATTGGCCACTAGGGTTGGCTTGCGATTGTGTTGCATTGGGACACACATTCGCCACATGATTTCCACAAGTGTAACAACATACGTTAGTTGTTAACTTGGGCACCTGTTTACTAGAAACTCCTAGTTTCTGGGCCACTTTTTCTGCTAGGTCCTCTATCGAGTTAGACAATTTCGTGGATGCTAGAGATGAACAGTCTGAGTCCTTATAGACCTTTGAGAGTTCCAATTCGTCTCCTAAGTTGTCCTGAATGTCTATACAAATTCTTACACATTGCTCTAGCGTTCTGGGTTCTTTTAGGTACACATAGGAGCGTAGTTTAGAGCTCAACAAGCCATCTAGAAACAATGACACTTGTTTAGCTTATGACGGTAGCTCTTGCATTGGACATCTTTCAACATATTGTCTAAACCTACATCCTGCGAGTCTTGCATCCTGTGTGTGTGTTCCTGACGGGTCTGTTTGAAGCTATGAATCAACGAAGACGTGTCATGTCTAATCCCACTTTTAGAGAATTCAGTGATGAATGACTCTAAAAAGTGATGGATGTCTCTAAACTGCCTCTATTGCAAAGGTTGGAACCAAGTTAAAGCGGTATTCTTTAACGTTAGTCCAAATGCGTTGTATTGCGTGAACATGTCTTCGACTTGTTCTGCTCTTAGTACTTGCTTTAATTCTACGACATGATCATAGGGATCTCCTGTCCCATCAAAATAATTCTTCATTGATTTTACTAATTGAGTGGGTCTCAGCATTCTTGCGTGTTCACGAGGTCTAGGTAGAGGAAAATCATCTCTACCACCTACTATTCCATGTTCTCTTTGTCTATCCGCTCTATTAGTGTCCGTGGTTGTTCTATCTCTCCCTATGGGGTGATTGAAACTTACTTCGGGTCTTTCTTTGTTCTTTTCTCTTTGCATGCCATGGGCTGTGGATGTTCCTACCCCTTGTTGGTTCACGTTTACGTTTGTTCGTGATGGAGGGAATACCAATTCACCTCTCCATGTGTACGTGTTTCTAGCATGGTCTCGCACCACAAAGACTCTTTCTGAAGTCTCATCAAGGTATACAACCTTTCCAGGTGTATCCGGGTCCTTAAACTCGTAGATTATGATGGAGCCTACCTCACTAGGTTGTTCTGTTCTGTATCTCCAAAATGCTTCATCTGTTTCTTAATTTACAAACAACTCTATGCTTCTGTTGTCCTGAGGGGTCCATTCTGGAACTAGTACTCGTGTCAGTACAGATTTCCCTCTAGGTGTTCTAGGCTCTTCTAATGGCTCTTTTCCTTGTGCTCTCGCTTCCGTTTCTAACTGAATCACGCCAAACTCATTCGTATTGTTTGGCTACGTACTTAAGATATATATCGTTCCTTCCTTGTCTATGTACGCGTCTCACCCAAATTTCACCACTAGATGTTCCAATCCAATGGGTTGATCGGGGTTATGCATTTGCACCACTTGTCTTCTCAAACCATCCTCATAGATGCGAGCACCTAAGCGGTTGGTTCGGAGAAATTCTAACTGAGTCCTATAGGGTCCTTCTGGTCTTTCTAAATATGCAACATTCGGCCCTCCTTCTGGTCTTTCTATGCTAAATGCCATCTTTGATTCACTCGTGTCTGAGTTCTCGTAGGGGTAATTACTATTCAATTGCTGAGCCCACGATCGAGCAGTAGTTCTTACACTTGCCTCTGATGATCTAAGGCTTCGTCGGTCTGACTTACCTATATGTTTGCCTGATCTAAGGTTCATTAATTTTCTTCCTTACACGCTCAGTACACGCTCAGATCGTCAATGATTCTTTGTTATTACTTTCTTGATTCTTTTTAAATTTCTTTAGATTCTTGTCTTAATGTATGCGTCAGGAATTCGACTTTCTGTGGTACTTTGAGTTCTCGTTCCGTCAGACTTAGGTTCTTTCCTTTAGGTTTTCGTATCACACACCCTTATCTTTTAGTCTTAGACTTGATAAATTTAGTCTCTTGAACTTGAGGCGTTCCTATCATCTTGAATCCACAATGCTAACGTTTATCCTAAGCTAATAATTGACTGAGGGGGTTGAGTAATCTTCCAACCTCGAGTCAGCTTTTCTGGTTGCTCTGATGCCCAAGAAGCCCGCTTCCCAAGCTTTATGCCCTTCTCTGCCTTGCTTTGGTTGCCCTTGATTGCCTTTGCTAGACCTGGAAAAATCCAATATTAGACCAATATCACAAATGGATGATCAAGCACTTGAGTTTATACACTTTGAAAGTTCCTTAACTTTTGGCAAAAATTTTCTTCCCAAGGTCCCCTTTCTTTCCTAGTCCCATAGATGGTCAACCTCAAATTAGCTTATCTAAAAATCAACGTATTCTTTATGAAAAAAACAGTTGAGGTCACGTAGTACTCGTCAAGAGCTTTCTAACGAGCTATTAAGCTCCAAAAACAGACTTCGGATGAAAAAGATATGACCGTTCAAGCCCTCAGGGGTAAAAACTAACAAACAAGTTTTTCTTCAAATATGAGCTAAGGGGTCTCCTATGAGTCTAATCACCCAAAAATTTCCCAAAAATAGCCCCAAAATTGGCCAAAAAATCAAACCCTAAAATTGGTGTTTGGGGTGGACAATCGTGATGGTCTGAGATACTCGCGATGGTCTGGGACCGTCGCGATGGTCCAGGCGAACCGTCGCGATGGCGTGATGCGCGAACCGTCGCGATGGTCTGAAGTGCACGGTCGCGATGGTCTAGCTGTGAGCAATCGCGATGGTCGGGGTGAGGCGTCGCGATGGTCCGATTGAGTGAACAATCACGATGGCATCAGTCAACGGTCAACGTGAACCGTCGCGATGGTCCGAAGTGAACCATCGTGATGGTCACAGATGCGATGGCATGAGCCAATCGTGATGGTCCAAATTTTGAGCTGTCGCGATGGTGTAAGGGCTGGCTAGTGAGCAATCACGATGGTCTATCTTGCCACGTGGCACTATCGAGGTGATGGCATGGGCCAATCGCGATGGCGTGGGGTCGACGGGATCGTCGCGATGGTCAAGGACCGTCGCGATGGTTCAAGTGAACCGTCGCGATGGCGTGAGACCGTCGCGATGGTCCGGCCGAGCCGTCACGATGGCGTGAGCCAATCGCGATGGTGTGACACAATCGCGATGGTCTGAGACCGTCGCGATGGTCCACCAAAATGCAAATTTTTGAGATGCGTCTGTGGATTCCTAGAAGCGCAAGGGTCGCCTACATGCCCATGAACTCGCTTACCAAAATTTCCGAACTTGGCAGACCATTGCGATGGTCTGACACACTCGGCAGATTTCTGACAGAAAGTAAATTCTTACCTTTTCCAAGCTTTCCTGATGCACTGGAGCTCTGTACCTGCAAGAAAACTCAGAAACACACAAGTACACACAAGCACAAAAGCTCTCTCTCTCTCTCTCTCGCACATGCACAAATGAGGGGAAATGAGGAGAATGGGTGGATATGGTGAATTTTCTGATTTTTTTTTTGGGGTTGGAGATGATGATGCGGTGATGAAGATGGAGTGTGGGGGAGGTGAAAAACACTAAAAACTAACTAAAAACAACAACAAAAACTGAAATTTTTACCTTCCAATGCCACTTCTTGCTATACTCTTACCATCACACATTCGTCCTAGACTGGATCCCCGGCAACGGCGCCAAATTTGGTGTTGCTCTAGGACAATGGTGAGAACCATGTTAAGAAGCTCCACCTCCTTAATGTCAATCCGCGGAAGAGATAGGAGTGATATGAAGATCGTGAATGTGAGATGAAGTGAGAGTGAAGGTGAGAAGCATAGAGATGCACACACACATACACACACACTACAAAGAGACAAGCAAGACACAATGGAAGGTGAGAAATCAACTCTATTACTCAAGAACACTCTTACAAGCTCAAAATAGCTCTAAGCTCTTCTCTACTCAAACAAGCTAACCTCAAAAATGAGCTCTCTAGCTCTTTTTATAGTTTCTAGACTAGTTTTGACCGGTTTCACATCTAGTGACCGGCATAGTTAAAAAATAGGTCCTAAGTGCTATTTGAAAGGGTAAACGGTGTCTAAAAATAACCAAAATTGATACGCTCATTCTACCTAAGCTCCTCAAGCTTGAGGACTCCTTGGCTTGCACAAAATGGAGCTAGAAATTAAGAAAAAAGTTTTTCTATATTACAATAGTGATAAAAATCAATGTTGGAGGTTTTTGAAAAGTATTTGAAAACATAATTCTCTTGAAAAAAGATCCGACTGACTCCCTGCTCCGCCTTTACATGCTTCCGCGTCTTCTATGCCTCTGGCTGCTACCAACAGAAGCACTCACTGTTCAAACTCTATAGAGGTCCTAAAAAATCGAGGGAAATGATTAATTTGCTAAATTGATTTCTTTGTGTATAGTGGATCATTTCAAGTGATTCGACTTGGAATTAGTAGCTTAATAAGCTAATTAGATACCTCTAAAAGGAAGTTTTCCAATTCCTACTATACTGGTAGCACTGAGCATTACAAGCAACAGGTGTATGATCGAAAATAGAAGGTTTTCTTGGATTCTTCTATTTAGAAGTAGTATGTTTTGAATCAATCTTTTCATACATCATTTCCAAAGTACACAAGGGGACTTTATGGTGTCATTGGAAAGCTATAAGGGTCTACATATCAACTCTGAAGCTAGAAAGGGCTGGTACTAAGTAGGATTTGGTAGTACCTACTCATCACTTGGAGTGTCCATCCATCTATCCTAACAGTGGTATCAGAGCAAAGCTAAGGTAAAATGGGAGATGGTTTTCCTTCTTTCATTGATAAATTGGACAGGAACAACTATCAAGCATGGTCTCTAAGGATGAAGACATACTTACAAGGAAGGAGCTTCTATGGATACATCTCAAGAGATGAGGAGATGCCCATATTCAGAAGCAAAGGACAACCTACAAGGGAAGAGCATGAAAGACTCAACACATGGTGTGCTAAGGATGCACTAGAAGTTCTTATTTACTCAACTCATTCTCTGATTTTCTTCTTCCACATATTAGGAACTGTAAGACATCCCAAGAGACTTGGGAAACATTGTCTTCTTATTTTTCTTCCAACACAAGGGCCAGGATGAATCAATTATGGATTGAATTCACAACTCAAAGGAAGCAACCTAAGCAAGCTATCTCAAAGTATGTGACCAAAGTTAAAGATGTAGCAGATCAGTTCGCAAGCATAGGAGAAGAACTTGAAGAAGAGTAGATTGTAAGGCAAGTTATCAATGGTATTAAAGCATATATATATATATATATATATATATATATATATATATATATATATATATATATATATATATATATATATATATATATATCCATCTATCTATCAATCTATCAATCTATCAATCAATCAATCAATCAATCAATCAATCAATCAATCTATCTATCTATCTATCTATCTATCTATCTATCTATCTATCTATCTATCTATCTATCTATCTATCTATCTATCTATCTATCTATCTATCTATCTATCTATATGTCTATCTATCTATTTATTTTTATATCTATCTATTGTTATTGTTAGTGTCCATGTGATAGGCCAAATGGGTGTCCGACACTTTCCTATATGTTTTTGAATAAAACATATATTGGTTTGGTGAGTCATAGACTATAAGTTTGAACTACATTTGTAACACCTTCGAAATCTACCTTCGTGCCCCCTATGTACTGTGTTTTTTTGTGTATTGTGTAGGCTTGGTGCAAACTACTATGTGTGGTGCTTTGAGCTCGGTTTTCTACTTTGAGGGTATCATTATGGAACCCTCAAATCGGAGAGTTTATCATGGTGCATTGCCATCAAAATACTTCACTCTTATTAGAGGATTTTGAGGTAAAAGTTTTTTCCCTTTTGTTTGAGCAAAGTGAGCACCAGCCCACCCACCCAAGGCAAACGACTAAGGTGGCAACCAAGGAATAGACCTTGGCATACCTTGTCATCTGATTCATCAAAGTCGCCATTGGCACCGTTGGTTGTGTGCAAGGATGATCTTGAAGCCATTTTGGACTACTTTTGCACAGTTCTCTTTACACAAGTTCAAGAATTTAAAAAAGAGTGGCCTTTTTAGTTTTTGGACAATGAATATTTACCTTTGGGGCTGTGTTTTTCAGCCACACTAATAAATCTATAGGGTTCTTGAAAGGTTTTAGTTGCGGTGGGAGCAGCCACTGCAAGTTTATTCAAGTTTTTGAGCCAAAAGAATAGATTTGATAGACACTTGAAGGTGTTATTGGCCTATGTTTGGGCTATGAATTCAATCTTTTAGTGCCATTTTATTGCATATATTGAGCACATACACAAAGTCTATGTATGTTCTATGGATAATGCTTATTTACGTCCGATAAAGAGGGTCGTGGTGAGGTTTTCCTAATTTCGAGACACCTAGATGTCGGGGTCTCATCGGTAATGTAGATGGAAGATTTACCCATCCTCACCATAGGAGATGTATGCTAGTTGTTCATAGGTGCTCGATAAGCTAAGTTGGCTTCTTTCGGTTAACTAATTATACATAGTGGAGTCAGTGATTGGCTATGCAGGTTTACATGTGAGTACTCATATGCTCACTTTGTAGAAGAGAGGTTGGCAAAATTTTTCCAATTTTTGTTTTGTCAACTACACAGTGGTCGATTTACTCCTTGATACACTTATTGTAGTGAGCATATATATTATCACATAATCCTTTTGGTTGGTCATTACTATTCATTAATCCATTTCTCTAGGAAGACTCTCTTAATTTTTCCTAGAAACCATCTTCATGTTGTCTATGGAATTATGTTGAGTAGAAACCATCATGATTTCCCCCAGCCATCATGCCCAAGGCATATGGGACATTGTGTCGGTTATAACCATCACCATCATCATGAGCCATTGTGAGGGAACATGACCATTGTACATTGTTTCTAGGAAATTGCAATTAGGACATCACAATCATGATTAGGACATCATGATTCCACTCATGTCAAAAATTAGGGATCAAAAATCACCATCATGTTGAGACATTGCAAGGGCTAGTAGCCATTGTGATTGCCCTCACATGACCGCAAGTCATGAGGGCTTCTCAGAAATTGCAATTTCCATCAACCATCACGATTGCTCTAAGACATCATGATTTCAGAGGGAAATTGTGTATGTTGGGAAATCATGTTTTTTGTGAGAAATGTTTTTGAAATTTTTGCATTTTTTGTGATCCTTGTCCCTTTTTGTACAAGACTATAGCATAAAATTGAGTGTGAAAAGTTGAAAAGTACAACACTCACAAATTAGGGTTCTTGGAGAGGCATCATTCTACTTCACAATTCTCAAGGATATCAACTTGCAAAAGAATAATCCAACTACCCTTGTTTGTTATATAAAACAAAATTCACACCATTTGGATACCTAAGTCACTGAAAATGCAAACTAAAAACCTTAACAACTTGATAAGTAAGGAAAGAAAACTCTAAACAACATGAAAATTGGCATATGCATTTAAGATTTAGTCACACACTAGTGAAAATAGTTTAATATTCAAGTCACTACTCTTTACAAGGGAGTGTGACTCAATTGCCTTCTAGGACACTCACTTTTAGTGCATCTAGCGAGCCAAATAGTGAACATCATGAAATTAATTTTTTTTGGAAATATTATAAGGAACCCAGGCCACAAATGGGCCGGGAAGATCATAACTTACCATATCCTATCTTATGACAACAACCCCTTCCACCACAAAATATTGTTCTTCTGAAATACATCGATCTAGAAGACAATAAAGAATGATCCATTGTGCCTATATTGTCAGCACCGCCTCCAAAAGTACAAGAACTTGCTTACAATTATCTTAGATGAGAGGAATATTACTATGAAGAACCACAGACTACTATTCCTCTTATGATGCCCAATACTATTGGTAAAATTGTTATGAAAATTAAAGACAGGAGAGAAAATACTCTAATGTGTATGTAGTTAGACCTCATGTGTTGGAGGAGATGATGGATAATCACAAGAGATGAGTTGGTGTAGCTAAAACCTGCTTCACACCTACTATATGTAATGGCTGGAGAGTGTTGTGGGCCTCTTTAGCTAGCTAATAAGCATAAATGATCATATGTGTTGCTTGGAAGATGATGCACAAATGAAAGAATCAAAACAGATAGGTAGGCATATGATCCAATGCACAAAACTAGCTATTTTGGTTAAGACACGTGTTCAGTGTTGAGATATCAAGCTCAACATGTGATGATCCAGGATGACATGTACTAATTTTTTGTTTCTCTGACATGTATAGTGGTCATGACGGTATATGTCAGGGATACTTCATTGAGCTTTATTAGATTTATCTACCGAGAGTGATGGCACATTTATTTCTTGCCAGCTCACTCATTTGCGGACATTAAGTTTTTCCTTATGTACTCATCTTTATATATTGCACTTGTTGTATTCTTGTTTTTAGGTCATTCTTGTACATTCCTTTTATGTAATAGAAGAAGAAGAAGAAGAAGATCATTCTTCCTTGCCTCAATCTGTGTGTGTGTTTCTCCTTGAGAGTGAGAGTGTCTGTGTGAGCTCTCTTCCTTATCTCCTTCCTTGTGACATGGTATTAGAGCCAACGGCTATGGAGAGCTCGTGGAGAAGGCGACGGTGAAGACTACGCGGCAAGGCATGGAGAAAACACGATTTCACAAACGGCCTCCGTTTGCTACAAAAATCGGTGTGAAGCTAGAAGACTTCAAAATATTTTCGGGAGTTATCCCTTTAGGGTCACTTGTTTTTGTCAGATCGAAGTTTTAGATCCATCTCGACCTCCGTTTCGAGCCCGCAAGGTGGGGCCCACAGAAAACCAGGTGAGTTTCAGAAACTGTAACTTGCGTTGTGTTTGGCACTCATACATTCGAGATCCAAAATTTCAAGCGATTCCGTGTACTGTTGATACACGAAAATTGTGTTTTTCTGAGATCGAACTATCACGTCATAGTGCGACAGTGTTCAAGCAGAAGTGCTGCTTGTAGTGTTTTGCAGTGTTGTGAATTGTTGCAGAAATGGCAAACGCAGATGGAATGAGTCAGCTTATGAACGATAAGCTGGAGAAGAACAACTTCCATGCTTGGAGATTCAGAATGACGAATTTCCTGATGGGAAAAGGCTATTGGAAGTACATCAAAGGAGAGAATGAAAATGCTTCGCAGTTACCAGAAAGGAATCGGACTGCATACCAGTTAAGAGCATATGAGGAATGGAATCAAGGAGCACGAAACATAATGTATTGGCTATCTGTTAGCATACAAGATAGCATGATTGGACACATACAGAATGCCAAGACTCCAAAAGAGGCTTGGAACAATTTGGTCACTTTGTATGAGACTAATACAAAGGCACAGAAATTGCAACTCAAGAACGAGATGCATACATTGCAAAAGAAAAGCATGTCGGTAAGTGAATACACTCTAAAAATCAAAAGCATATGTGAGTCACTTGCATCTATTGGCGTGAATGTAGATGATGATGATAAGGTGGAAGTGTGCCTTCATGGTTTAGGAGCTGCATATAAGCAGTTCAAAACTTCCATACAGACCAGGGAAAATATTTCGAATTTTGCTGATCTGGTATCTATGCTGATTATTGAAGAAAAGAATCTTGGTGAGGATTCAAACTCCCAAGCAAAGCCCAGTTCTGAGGAGGTATTCTATTTTGGCAGAGGAACAGGCAGAGGTAGAGGTTTTGGAAGTGGAAGAGGAAACAGTAACCAAGACCAAGGTCAACAACAGAATCATGCAGGAGGAAGAGGATAGTTTTGAGGCAGGGGGAGCCAAAGAGGTCGTAGAAATTTCCAAAGAAATGATTCAGGTAATGATAGTAAAGGATGCTAGAATTGTGGTAAACTTGGACACTTTGAACGTGATTGCAGGTTGAAGTATCAAAATAACAGAAGGCAACAAAACAACTATATATCCACAAGTACAGATGATTCTGAGAAGCTGTTTATGGTTCAACATCACATGGTGAATACGATGTCTGCTGGTGTTTCAAAATCAAATGATAATGTCTGGTATATTGATTCAGGTGCGTCAAACCACATGACCAATCATGCAGAATGGTTTAGTAGTTTGCAGAAAATGCCAATTCCTAGATATGTTTGAAACAGGTGATGATAAATTGCATCCTATTGAGCATACAAGAAACATAGCATTGTCTATGGAGGACGGGAAGGTAAAACATATTGCTGATGTGTTGCATGTTCCAAATATAACAAAGAATCTGGTTTTTGTTGGACAAATGGCTAACCAGGGATTACAAGTCAGGTTCAATGCTGATGGATTATATGTAGAAGAGTACAAGCAGGATGGATGATTGGTTGCCAAAGGAAATAAAGTGGGTAGGATGTTCACCTTAAATGTGAAGATTCTGAAATGAATGCAGCCATGTTTGCAAAAGGTGCATGAGTTATTGCGGATATAGAGATATGGCACAAACAGATTGGACATGCAAACTTGCAAAGGCTGAAACTGATGCAGTCAAAGGAGATTGTCCATGGACTACCAAATTTCAAAGTTGCAGAAATGCAAAAGGTATGTGCAGCATGTCAATTCGGTAAACAGTCAAGAGCATCATTTCCACATGACAAGCATGTTAGTGAGAATGTACTAGAAATAGTACATATAGATGTTTGGGGTCCAGCAAAGACCACATCTATGGGTGGTTGCAGGTTTTATGTTACTTTCATTGATGACCATACACGCAAAGTATGGATATATTTCATGAAAGAGAAGAACGAGGTGTTCACTCACTTCCAGAATTTTAAAGTTATGGTTGAAAAGCGGACAGGGAAGTACATTCAGACATTAAGATCTGATGGAGGAGGTGAATACATGTCAAATGAGTTCAGTAGTTTTCTAAAAAATCATGGAATTCGGCGTCAATTTTCATGTAGGTACACACCACAACAAAATGGCATTGCTGAATGCAAAAATAGACATATTGCAGAAATAGCAAGAGCCTTAATGGATGAGAAGAATATGCCTCATTGTTATTGGGCAGAAGCTGTGCATACTGCTGCATACACCATGAACAGAACTCCGACTGCTGCTGTACATCAAGTTACACCTGAAGAGAAGTTTATAGGTAAAAATCCAAACTTATCACATCTGAAAGTTTTTGGCTGTATTGCATATGTACATGTCCCAGATGAATTGAGGACGAAGCTTGATCCAAAAGCAGAAAAGTGTGTCTTCATTGGATACTCCCTTGAGCAAAAGGGATATACATGTTATAACCCACTCACATGACAGGTAAAGGTCAGCAGAGATGTGGTATTTGATGAAATGTCAAGCTTCTATCCAGATGCCAAAGAAGGACTGAGTCTTGAACCAAATGACAAAGAAAATGCTAAAAAATCAATTGCAAAATCTCAGGTTTTGAGTGGACCAGATGCATCACCAAGCAATAGTTCCAACTCAAATCCATGGAGTGGAAGATTACGTGGAAATTTGAGTCCAGCAAATTCATCAAATACATCCAAGAAAGCTAAAGAAAAGCTTTTTGCTTGTCATAAAACATGTGCAGGTTTTGAAGATGTTGATGGAGATTCAAACGGTTCAGAAAAGAGTCTTGATGAGGAACTTGGATTGCCCTTTGTGAAGACTCCGGGAGTAAGAAGGGCACATGCAGATGATACAAGGAGAAGTGACCCAGGACCAAGAAGATCTAGGAGGATGAGGAATTCAGTGCAACGATTGACATAGGATAGTTACGTGGCTCATCATTATGCCTACATGACAAAGGTAATAGAAGATGCTGAACCTTATTGCTTTGAAGATGCAATTGGAATTGCAGATTGGGAAAAAGTTATGGATGAGGAGATGGTTGCACTTTATGGAAATAATACATGGAAGCTGGTTCCATTGCCGCAAGGAAAGAAACCCATAGGCTTTAAATGGGTTTACAAGGTAAAACATAATGCTGATGGTAGCATAAGCAGGTATAAAGCACGATTGGTAGCTAAAGGATATGCACAGACATATGGCATTGATTATAAGGAAACATTTAGCCTTGTAGCTAAAATGTCTACTGTTAGGAAACTTGTTGCATTAGCTACAGCAAAAGGATGGACTTTGCATCAGATGGATGTGAAGAATGTTTTCCTACATGGTGAGTTACAGGAAGAAGTATATATGGACCAGCCACAAGGATTGGAAGATTCAAAGCATCCAGAATATGTTTGCAGGTTGCAAAAGGCTTTGTATGGGCTGAAGCAGGCTCCACGTGCATGGCATGCAAGGATTGTTGATTACTTAACGAGCATTGGGTTTTCTATGTGTGATGCAGATCATTCACTATATGCAAGGAAGGTTGATGATGGCATCATGATTGTGGCCATTTATGTTGATGACTTGATTGTAGGTGGCGATAATGAAGAAAGCATCAAAGAGGTAAAGCAACTTCTTATGCAAGAATTTGACATGAAAGATCTTCGTGTGCTACACTATTTCTTGGGCATTGAGTTTATACATACAGAAACAGGTATATGGATGTCGCAAAGGCAATATGCCTTGAATATGCTGCAAAAGTATGGTATGGCTGGTTGTAAGACAATTTCTATGCCGTTAGATCAGCATTTGAAGTTGGATACTACATCAAGTGAAGCATTGGAAAATGCTACTATGTACTGGAAAATTGTGGGAAGTCTTATATATCTTACAATTACAAGGCCTGATTTAAGCTATAGTGTTGGACTTGAAAGTCAGTTTATGCAGGTTCCCAGGAAGCCACATTTGGATGTTGCGAGGTGCACTCTACGTTATGTGAGTGCTACTTTGGATTATGCATTGTTTTATGAAGCGGGTGTAGATTTGTAGGTTCATGGATACACCGATGCGGATAGGGCTGGTAGTACTCCAGATAGAAGATCTACTAGTGGCTTTCTTTTCTCACTTGGAGGTGCAGCTATTACATGGAGCAGTAAGAAGCAACCCATTGTTGCTTTGTCGAGTACAGAGGCTAATTATAGAGGTGCTGCAATGGCAGCATGTGAGGCATCATGGCTGGAGATGTTACTTGCAGATTGTTGGAACTCAAGGTCAAGCATAAAACATGGAAGCACATCAAAGAAGTGGACATAGAAGAAGAGGGAGCAAGTAGGGAGCTCCAAGAAGTGTATGTCAAATTTTCAGAAGAATCCCCTACAAAAATAGTGATTTTCATCACTAAAAACCATTGTAAATACCATTATCTATTTTTATAACTCCATTTTGTTCAAGCCGAGGAGTCCTCGAGCTTGAGGAGTATTAGAAGTTCCATCGTACCAATTTTCATAATTTTTAGACTTCGTTTGAGCCCTCAAATAAGCCCTGGAACCTAATTTTTAACTAGGCCGGACACTAGGTCTGGACAGAGCCAAAACTAGTCAAAAAACTATAAAAAGAGCTAGAGAGCTCATTTTTGAGGTTAGTTGGTTAGAGAATAGAGCTTTATGTAAGAGAACTCGTTTGCAATAGAAGCCTTCCATTGTTCCTTGCTTTGATCTTGCTTTGTGTGCATGTGTGTGTGTATGTGTGTGCATCCTTGTGTGCTTTCACTCACACACTTGTGCCTTCACTTGCTCGTGGTCTTCATACCGGTCCTCACATCTCCGCGGATTGACAAGTAAAGGAGGTGGTGCTTACGCTTGAGCTACACCAAATTTTGGCGCCGTTGCCGAGGAGAGAGCTTCGAGGACGAGCGTTGTGATGGTAAGATCGTAGATTTGCGACGTTGGAAGGTAAAAAAACTGTCATTTTAGTTCATTTTCTGTTTTTTTCCTCTTCATCTTCATCATCATCATCATCTCCACCTTCTTCCATCTTCTTCTTCATAGAAATTTCTTGTTTTTTAGTGCATTTTCACCATTTCCATACCATTCTTCATGCATTATTGTGTGAGAGGGAGATAGGAGGTGCAAGGGAGAGCAAGCGCTGTGTTTTTTCATGATTTTCTGCACATACGGAGCTCGCCATTGCTCGGCGCTCAAAAATTCGAAGTTCCCGCCAAAAAACGCGATTCTGTGATGAAAATCGCGATTCTGTGAAAATTCAAAATTTTTTGAAAAATCACGATTTTCTGTTTTCCCGCCTAAAAGTTGGCTGAAAGAATCACGATTCTGTGGTCATTCTCAGAATCGCGATTCTGTGATTGTGCTCAAAATCGCGATTCTCACAAATCACGATTTTCAACCAAAAAATACGATTCTGAGAATCACGATGTTGTGAAAACACGATTCTGTAAAAACACGATTCTCTACTCAAAATCGCGATTCTCAAAAATCACGATTTTCAGCCAAACCACGATTCTGTGAAAACACCATTTTCTGTTGGCAATCACGATTTTCATGTCAAAAATGCGATTATGTGAAAGGCGATTCTCTGCCCAAAATCGCGATTCTGAAAAAATCACGATTTTCATGTCAAAAACACGATGCTGTGAGAACACGATTCTCTAAAACACGATTTTGTGAAAACACGACTCTCTGAGAACAAATCGCGATTTTCACGTCAAAAAAAAAAAAAAAAAACCACGATTCTGAGAACCACGATTTTGTGAAAAACACGATTTTGTGAATTACGATTCTCTGAGACAACATCGCGATTTTCTGTTGGCAATCGCGATTTTCATGTCAAAAACACGATTTTGAGAAAACACGATTGTGTGGTTGTGCTCAAAATCGCGATTCTCACAAATCATGATTTTCAGCCAAAAACACGATTTTGTGAATCACGATTCTCTGAGACAACATCGCGATTTTCAAAAACGCGATTTTATGCTCAACATCGCGATTTTCAAAAACACGATTTTGTGCTCAACATCACGATTTTCAAAAACACGATTTTGTGCTCAACATCACGATTTTCAAAAAACACGATTTTGTGCTCAACATCGGGATTTTCAAAAACACGATTTTGTGCTCAACATCACGATTTTCAAAAAAAAAAACACAATTTTATGCTCAACATCACGATTTTCAAAAAACATGATTTTGTGCTCAACATCGCGATTCTTTGACTTCACAGCATCGCGATTCTCTGAAAGTTCACAAAATCGCGATTCTCTTGAAGTTCACAAAATCACGATTCTCTTGAAGTTCACAAAATGGTGATTCTCTTGATTTCACAAAATCGCGATTTTTTCCAAAAGGTCCTGTTTGCCTGTTTTGACCCCCAGGAGCCTGATTTGACATAACTTTTTCATCCAAAGTCCATTTTTTGAGCTCTATAGCTCGTTGGATAATTTGAAGTTGACCTTCAAGTGGGACCTGGAACCCAAGGGGACTCCAAAGGATTTTTGAACCATACCAAGGGGAAATTTTGGACTCTTAGCCAAAGCTTATGAACTTGAGATCTGGTAGACACCTAGGCAAGGATAGACAAAGCATTAGATCTTCTCAGTCCAGTGTCAATCATACAGCTAAGTCTTGGGCACAACAACTAAGTGGTCATCCTTACGGACTAAGTTCAGACACAAGTGACTCAGAAATGTCTTTTAGCATGGGGAAACCTGCAGGTTGCTCAGGGATTGCCCATCTACAAACACCAGAAGGTCCCTATAAGACACAGTTGGAATATATTCGGACCAACCGATTAGGTGCTCGCATCTATGAGGATGGCCTGAGGCGATCAGTGGTCCAACTCAAAAATCCAGATCAACCCTTTGGACTGGAACACCCGGTGGTCAAGTTCAAAGAGGGTTCATACATTGATAAGGAAGGAACCATGTATGTGGTCACCAACCTACCAGATAGGACCGATGAGTTTGGAAATGTCATTCATGAGAATGAGATAGGAGACCTAGAACAAGGAAATGTAGGACAAGGACCCCAGACTCCTAGGGGTAAGTCAGTTCTGACCAGAGTGATCACACCAGATTGGATCCCTCAAGACAAAAAAAGCATAGAACTCTTCTTGAATAGAGAAACAGAGGAAGCATTTTGGAGATTCAAGCCAGATCAATCTAGCCAATTGGGCATAGTCATCATCTATGAATTCAAAGATCCGGAGATACCAGGCAAAGTTGTCTACCTGGATAACACGTCAGAGAAAATTTTCTTGGTAACAGAGCATGATAGACAGGCATATACTTGGAAGAATGAATTGATTTTCCCTCCACCAAGATCCAATGTTTCCCATGGCCTCCAAGGAGTAGGATCATCCCAAGCTCATGAAGCCTAGAGAGAAAGAACTAGAGAGAGACCTGAGGAAAGTTTTGCACACACGGTGGACAAAAATAGAGCAGGATTTGAAAATGAAAGACCTGAAAGAGAGAGATATCAAGCACATAGGCAACAAAGAGATGAATAGGATTTTCCATTGCCTAGACCCCGAGAGACCCACTCAAGTGATCAAGGCAATGAAGAATTATTTTGACGGGTCAGGAGATCCTTATGATCATGTGGCCGAGTTCAAACAAGTGTTAAGAGCTGAACAGGTTGAGGATTTGTTCATCCAGTATGAGGCATTTGGTCTGACTCTTAAGGGCACTGCCTTAGCTTGGTTTCAACCACTAAGTAGTCGCAACTATCGCGATATAGGTCAACTGCTAGACGAATTCATTGTAGAATTTTCCAAGAGTGGTATCAGGCATAACACTTCATCTTTGATCCACAGCTTCAAGCAGACACCCCAAGAAACAGTGTGACTAGCAGATAGAAGGTTTAGACAGTACCTAGAAAGATGCCCTGCTCCAGAGCTACCCACACCAGCCAAACAAGTGGCTTTGTTTTTAGATGGCTTACTGAGCACAA
Source organism: Ceratopteris richardii (assembly GCA_020310875.1). Lineage (NCBI taxonomy): Eukaryota > Viridiplantae > Streptophyta > Polypodiopsida > Polypodiales > Pteridaceae > Ceratopteris > Ceratopteris richardii. Next base: position 196,131,571 of record CM035412.1, read on the forward strand.
AGTTAAGATCATATGTATACTTGAAAGAGCCTAGATCCATAGAAGAGTGTGTGCGGACATGCATTGAGATAGAAGATAACTTGGGTGAGGAGTTAGGATTGTCCAAACTCTATAAGGATTTTGATAGTTCTACTAGTCATACTTCAAAAATCTCCACGGAGATAGATGAGATAGCTGAGCAAGTTGCCAAGAAGCTGGGAGTCCAAAATAGACAAACACAAAGAGTCACCCCATTGAACCGATGTTATACTTGTGGAGGCGACCACATGGCTAATGTATGCCCATTGCACAACCAGAACATGAGAGAAAGGAATGCTCCATATTGCACTATTGAGAGAAAATATACGAACTACACGGCTCAAGATTGTCCCTATAATAGGCAGGCTGTTAGACAGAATTATCAACAACCTTACCAACCAGGTAGGTATCAAAACCAATACCAACAGCCATATTATAGACCACAACAGCAATATCAGGCACAATATAGGCCACAACCAGTCTTGGGAAACCAACCACCAGCTCCTGCCAACATGATTCCAGTCAAATATGCTGTGGGAGAGGAAAATCCAAATAGAGCACTGGTGCCACTAACCCCATTGATACCAGAAAATGACTTTCATGCAGACAAAACAAAACAAAACAAAACAAAACAATTGATTGATGAAGACAAAACAAAACACGCATACCAAAGACCCATATTTTCTCTTTGAAGAAGCAGGCGCAAAAAACTAAGAAAGATTCAAAACTAGTGGAGAATCATAGGAGAAAAGAAATTTGATAGGAAGCAATCATAAATTCCTATTTATGATAGACATTGTAGATGAATAGCTTTAGGAGGAGAAAACCCTAATCCTCAATATAGACCTCCATTTAGGAAGAGACCACCTAATCCTCTAACTGTGCAATAGCATGTCTTTCCAATAGTAGGATCATAAGACTTAGAAAGAAGGCCTTGAATTTCACAACATGCCAAGTGCATGAAAAATCATTTTTAAGGCACTATAGATCCATATGATCATGTGATAGAATTCAAGCAATTGCTAGGGATAAAGCTAATGAATGATTTTTTTCACAAAAAACAAATCTTTTAGACTCACATTGGTAGGAATTGCATGGACTTGGTTCCAATCACTAGATAGAAAAAGATTTAGAGATACTTGAAATCTTCTAGATGAGTTTATAAGTGAGTTTTTGAACATCAAACCTCTTGTTTTTATCCATAGCTTCAAGCAATATAGTCATGAGATAATGAGATTCACTACTTGTAGATTCAAATAGTATGTAGATATAGGTCATGTCATGGAGCTTCCCTCCCAAGAAAAGCATATTTCCTTCTTCTTGGATGGCTTGTTTAGTAGTGAACTTTAGGCATTTTTCTATATAAAGCACTTTCAAACTCTTGTTGCATGTTTGGAAGAGTGCATAGATTTGGAAGAGAATTTGACAAAAGATATTAAACTTTCTCAGGTTCGAACAAAATCAGACTCTTCTTCTTAATAGTAGATTGCACATACTCTCTATTGACAAACTAGTTGATATGCTAGCTAAGAAATTGGAAACTCAACAGCCATGCAAAAATCAAGCTTACCAAAATGCACCAATTTCTTAGGAGACGTTATCAATGTAGAGGAGACCATCCAACACAGACATGTACTTTTAGGAAATCCCAACCACCAGCAATGGATAGAAGAGAGCCACAATATTGTCAATATTTCTAGAAGCTCACTAATCATGCCATGGATTACTCTCTTGGGTTGAGAGATGTGCTTCTTTTGGGATCAATTTTTCATGCAAGTTTGAACTACATAAATTAATTCTTATAGTGTTGGATAAAGCTGTGGATCCAAGGAGATCATTGGAATTCCAACTTTAATTCTTCCAAGTCCCACTTTTGAACATAAAAGTGTAGACGTAGGGTCTTTTGAGAGGAGAAACTAACATCCTTGCATGTGTTTGTTGAGAAGAGGCTTGAACAATCCGCATCCTCTTATTCAAAGGGTGTCTCTTCTCAAAATGCAATAACCATGAGCAAATCAAATCCTTCTATGTCACAACACTCTCCGATATGATGTTGGTTGATAGATACATCAAGCGTGGCTAGGATATGATGTTGGTTGATAGATACATCAAGTGTGCCAAGGATGAAGGATATTGCAGGTAGCTTGGGAGCAGTAGATGAAGACATTGAAGAGGATAATTTCGTAAGGCAAACACTTACAGGTCTGAGAGGAGATGAGAAGTGGAAGCCTTTCATATTGTCCATAGAATTGTCACTAGATCACTTTACTCCTGATCTTAATCAATTGCTAGGACACATGCTAACTTTTGAGCAGGACATTAAGGAAGACAATGATAGGAGTGCAAGTCAAGCTATGTACTCCAAGGACAAGAAAAAGAATGGCAAAGGGAAGCAGTCAGCTGACAATGAAGGAACTTCAAGTCAAGCTAACTTTACAAAAGGAAAGATGAACTTCAGAGGTAAAGGAAGAAGAGGTAAGAACAAAGACAATACTAAAGCTTGTTGGATTTGTGGCAGAACCAATCATTTGGCAAATGATTGCTGGTATAACAATCAAAAGGGTGGAAGTAATAACCAGAGCTTCAATCAAAGAGGTAGAGGAGGCAGAAACCAAAGAGGCAACTTCAGAGGAAGCGGTGGTAGGACATCATATGCTAGAGGAGGTGGAAGAAGTTTCCAACCTCAGTCCTACAACAATAATTATTATAATTATGCATCAGATCAGAAGGATGACATGACTCTTATCTTGAATGCAACTCATGAAGCAGAAGATCAAAGGGTGTTCTATATTGACTCAAGATGTAGCAATCATCTGAGTGGCAATATATCATTGATGACTGATATGGAAGTAAAGGTTAATGGACATACAGTTCAAACAGGTGACAACACCAAGCATAAAGTAGAGAGCATTGGATCAGTAAAGACAAAGAGTGGAAGTACACTCTTGAGCAAGGTACTTTATGTTCCTACTATTCCTAAAAACTTGATAAGTGTAGGGCAAATTGTGGAGAAGGGATATGAAGTCAGATTCACAAATGATGGTGTTTATGTGCAAGATCCAAATCAGGGATATAGAAATATCATTGCAGGTAAAAAGGAAGGAAGGTTGTTTACTTTCAAAGTCCAAGGTAATGTGGGACATGCTTTATTTACTTATGGAAGTCAAAAGATGTCTGAATTAGACCTATGGCATAAAAGGCTAGGTCATTTTAATGAGAGAGCCATAAAGGAAATGTCAAAGAATGATGTGGTCCTTGGTTTGCCAAATGTTGAAGGGCAACACATGGTGTACAAGTGTGAAGCTTGTCAATTAGGTAAAGCACACAAAAGTTCATACAATAAACCAGGGTACAAGTATTCAAATATGCTTGAATTGGTTCATACAGATGTGTGGGGTCCTTCAAGGGACTATAGCATAAATGGATCCAGATATTATGTGTTGTTTGTTGATGATGCAACCAGATGGATTACTTTATATGTAATCAAGGACAAATCAGAAGTGTTCAAGACATTCAAGCATTATCATGCTTATGCAGAAAGGATTACACGACAAAAGCTCAAGAGGTTTAGATCAGATGGAGAGGGAGAGTATTTCTCTAAAGAGTTTGATGATTATTTGTGGAATGCAGGTATAAAAAGAGAAGTAACTTGGAGGCACTCCCCTCAACAAAATGGAGTTGCAGAAAGAAGAAATAGAACTCTTGTAGAGTTTGCAAGAGCAATGATGAAAGAAAAGAATTGTCCAAATTACTTATGGGTAGAAGCTATCAACACTGCAACATACCTTGTGAATAGGTTACCTTGTAAAGCTTTGGATGGAAGAACACCTTATGAAGCATGGTGGGGTAAGAGACCTACTCTTGATCATTGTAAGGTATTTGGATGTTTAGCATATGCTTATGTTCCTTCACAATTGAGACATAAGCTAGAACCCAAAGCAGAGAAGTATGTGTTTATTGGGTATGATGATAGACAGATGGGTTACAGATTGTGGAGTCCATCCACAAAGCAATTTCTTCTTACCAAAGATGTTACATTTGATGAGCAAAGTACATGGTATACAGGGTCAACAAATGACTATGCAGATGTTAAAGAAATACAAAGGAAAGGGAAGACAAAAGTAAGTGTGTATGAAGAAGATATTGATGATGTTGATTATAAAAGTAAATTGCAGGACAATGTTGAAGATGGGCCAAGATTTGATCCAGAATCAAATGTGGCTGAGACTTCAAGAAGTGCAGAGGTCAGAAGATCCTTGAGAGAAACAAAAGAACCTATCAGGTATACCTATGATACATCGTTCCTAACAACAAAAGATTATGCTTACATTGTGAAGACAGAAGAGGATCCAATCACATTTGAAGAAGCTAAAGGTAAACAGAATTGGGAGAAGGCAATGCAAGAAGAGTATGATGCTCTACTTGAAAATGAAACATGGATGTAAGTGGGTATATAAAACAAAAAGGTTTGCAGATGGAAAAGTGTCTAGATACAAGGCTAGACTTGTGGTTAAAGGTTATGCCCAAACTTATGGGGTAGATTATGATGAAACCTTTAGTCTTGTTGCTAAGATGTCTACAATCAAATCATTGATTGCTATTGTTGCTTGTAAAGGATGGATGTTATCACAATTAGATGTGAAGAATGCATTCCTGAATGGATACATTGCAGATGAAGTGTACATGGAGCAACCAGAAGGCTTCATGGATTCAAATGGATCAGATTATGTGTGTAAGCTCAAGAGAGCTTTATATGGTTTGAAGCAGGTCCCAAGAGCATGGAATTAGAGGCTTGTTAAGTTCTTGAATGAATGTGGATTTCAAGCATCAAAGGCAGATAGTAGCTTGCTAGTGAAGGCAAGTGAAAATGGACACATATACATGTATATTTATGTTGATGATATTATTGTCACAGGTACAGATGCTCAAGGAATCAAGGAGCTTAAGAAACAAATAGAGAAGGAGTTTAAGATGCTCAAGGAATCAAGGAGCTTAAGAAACAAATAGAGAAGGAGTTTAAGATAAGTGATTTGGGAAACTTATCTTATTTCTTAGGAATGCAGAGTGTATACTCAACATGGAGTATATGTTACACAAGAGAGATACTTGAAGAATCTTTTGATCAAGTTCAACATGGAAGATTGCAAGTCTTCAACTACACCATTGGAGGTAAATCATAAGTTGAGCAGATATGGAGGTGAAGAATTCAATGATATGAAGAAATATCAGAGTTTGGTAGGTAGTCTAATCTATGCTACCTTGACAAGGCCAGATCTATCATATGCAATAGGTGTGTTATCACAATTTATGCATTGTCCAATGAAGACTCATTGGATTGCAGCTCAAAGGGTACTATTAGGTCGCCAAAATGGATTGTATTTTTATTTTTCATATATCGCACGCACCGAAAAGGCGTAATGAATAGTTGTAACTTTTTATCCATTAATGAAAGGGCATTACGGTGTTCTTCGACGAGAGACGAGATCGCCAGACTATCTGTCTCGGTGACCGTGCTGAGACGTTGTGTTGCAGATTTGCAGATATCTTGAGTATTGTTATTCTGTTCTTGTCGAATTGCAATGATTCATTATTAACACAGTAACATTGTCTTAACATTAATAAGTCTGTGGGACGTTGTGATTGTTAATTCATGCGCTAATGTATTGTGTAGCGATAACTTGTTGCCTTGAAGGATAGTTACTGCTTAGTCGAATGTTAATTTGGGAAAATTAAATAAAGGGCCTCTACACTGTTAGACCCCTATCCATCCCCAAGAACCCGAAATGAGATTAAAAGCGAATTGTCAGAAGTGCTTTTAACACTGGCGTTGTCTGAGGGAAGATGGAAACAGATTGGGAATAATCAGTAAGGGAAGGGCAATACGCAAGGCAAGCAGTGGAGAATAGTAACCGCTAGATGAAGAAGTGATATATGTCGGTTACTCGTTCCGGCGAGTCCTATCCAAAGTATAGGAGAGATCAACATCCCTGGGTAGTTCCAAATTTATTAGGGACACCCCCAGGTGGTAGAAGTGCATGCCAATTAAGTCCAGTTGCAGAAGGATCGGAGCCAGTCAGTAGTGATTCCGGTGCTAGTTCGGTGACACATGATGAGATTTCAGTGAATTCCGTTGTGAATCCGGTACATTTGGAGAAGGTACAGTGACTTCTAGGTGTACAGAGACGCAGTGCGGAGTTAGTCTGACACTATCTTGTCAGAATTCGACCATTTTTGGTGATAAAGTTGTGTTACCGAGTGAGACCGTTTTTTATGAAAGGGTAATTTGGTTCGGTGAAAGTTCGACAAGTTCTGGTGGAAGTTCGGTACCATTTGGTGGGAATTTGAAGTTTTTCCGTGATAATGCGGTGTTACCTAGTGGACCCCTATTACGTTCACCACTTTTCGGTATGAATTGACCTAATTTCAACACCAAAGCTGAGGAAAGGCTACTAGATTTGGAGTTAAGTAAGAGATTCAATGACATTTTTGAACCGGAAGGGGAGCAGGCTGATAATATAGATTTTGAAGGACAAGAGACACCCCCTCAACATACAGATAACAACAATACTACCCACAATAGCACCATGAGTGGTTCACAGTCATAGCAACAAACACCCCCATAACCGCAACCGCAGTTTCAGCAGTAGCAACAGCAGCCACAGCCACAGCCAATCATTCCACCTCGACCAGTTCCGACCGGGGTGACATATACAAAATTCGGTGGATTTCCAGGGGATGACCCCGACGCACATGTTCGCACATTCGAGATCAGTTATGCAGTGTTGAATCATCCACCGGATCCGGCGTACAATGCCATTGTATTTCAGGCCACATTGGTTAATGAAGCAGCAAGGTGGTTGACTGAATATGATATTAATCATTTCGGTAACTATGAAGAAGAACCCTGTAGAAATCTTTGGCTATTTGCAGAACAATCGATAGAAACCACACCAGAGTGTCCAGGAGTATGCGACACTATTTAGAACCCACTTAAGGCAGTTGCCTCCGACACATGCCAATCTACCAGATGATGTCATAACACAATGGTTCATCAACGGCTTGAAGCCACAGTTAAAACAGATTATGATCATTCGTTGTGTGGGCGGAATGACATTGGACATTGTAATTGCAATGGCTTTATAGTTGGAGCACAAAGTTGGAGGTTTTACGAAGGACCTAGAATGGTTGAAAGCAAGTAAGAATGTAATCGAGGATCCGTCCAAACAAATGTATTGTACTAAGTGCAAGAATCGAGGTCACACCAGTTCCACATGTGCTCTTAATCAAAAGTATTGTGACATTTGTAATACGACAAGTCACTCAACGGAAACTTATGCATACAACGCGAAGGTGTAGGGTAGAGCGGCCGTAAACGCCATAATACAGGAACCATGTCAGCCAGCAACCCATTATGTGCCGCCACAGTTGCGAATCAACCAGCAGCAAGGATATAGGAACTACCGGGGTCAGCATAACAACAATTTCAATCCAAATTGATGGTAGGCAGGTACATTGGCGGAAGGTACCTCTCTCCCACCCCCTCGATGTCATTTTTTCGGCGAGGTTGGCCATATTTGTAGATTTTGTAAAGAAGCCGCAGAATACGACAAAAGAAAGAAGGAAAGACAGAATCCGATGAACAATATGGTTTATATCTCCCCAGTCGAGTCACAAGCAGCCGTGGTACAGACAAGATCAAGAAAACAGTTGCAACGAGCAGCTGAGGTTTTCGAGCCTGGCATTTGTGAGCAGCAGCGGATGTTTGCAAAGGCTAGCCAATGGACAACTTAGGAGCCGACTGTGTTCCCTGACCCAGTTCCGGTAACTCAACCTTCTCTACCAAATGCAAGAGTGAATACACAGAATTCCGCCTCGGCAACAGCAGAATCACAACCAGAGACGGTAATGACCACAGCACACACAGACCAGGTCTGGGACATTATATCTAAGGCTTCAATCACACTCCCTCTGGGACAGTTGCTCACCCTAGTTCCGGGAGTAAGACAGCAATTCCAATAGCAGGTCAGTCCCGGACCTTCATGTACTCTGGCAACTGCAACCATACAACTAGAAATGGATCCTACGGTGGATCATTCAGTATCATTGATCACAGTTTGGTATAAAAACTAGAAGATCACACAAGTTTTAATTGATGGTGGGTCGGGTGTGAATATTGCAACACCTGCACTCTGTAAGAAACTGGGTTGGACCCAAATTGAACCAGTGCAAGTTGTTTGTGCGAATGGCGGACCAATCCAGAGTCCATCTGATGGGACTAGTACGTAATATTCATATTACCTTGCAGGGAACTACATTTAAAATGACCTTTGTAGTCCTGGAGCTACCCGAATCTAGCCTCGACTACAAATTACTCTTCGGTCGACCATGGCTAAAGCAAGCCAAAGTCGTACAGGACTGGTCAGCTCAAGAGTTAATTTTTAAAGACAATCACCGGAAATATGTAGTTACATTGAATGCTATGCAACCTTGTGATCTTCATGCACGACCATATGTAGCGGAGCCAGTCCATATGTTGGATGAGCTATCTGATGATGAGGAGGCTTTCCTTAAAACCAATAAGGACCTCATCTCATTAGGTACTATAGACTTACAGTCGATAGCAGATACCTGGAGTCCGGTAGTTTGTATGGTCGTGCAACTGACCGAAGAAGTAGCAGCGGATGCCGATATAATTATGGATGAATCGACCTTACAACAACTGTTGCAGCCAGCTGATGACTTGGCAAAGCCTCGACAGTTTTATGTACCGGAGGAACAATTGGTAACATTCAATTTGGGAGATACGGTCAACCCGAGGCCAGTCAAAATTAGGGCCGGATTAGCAGAGAAATTCCAATAAGATTTGGTACAACTTCTGCGTGAATTCTCAGATGTTTTCACTTGGGATTACAGAGACATGAAAGGTCTTGACCCACAGATTTATCAACATTGGGTAGTGCTCAAACCAGATGCGAGGCCTATCAAACAACCTAGTTACAGGATGAACCCTAATTATGCGGCACAGGTGAAAGCTGAACTTGATCGTTTATTGAAGGTGGGATTTATTGTGCCAATTGAGCATGCTGAGTGGATATCACCAATAGTGATAGTGCCGAAGAAAAATAAACAGGTACGCATTTGTGTCGAATATTGGAAGCTTAACGCAGCCATCGTACCGGATCCGTTCCCTCTTCCTTTTCTAGATACAATGCTCGATAGGGTAGCAGGTCATGAAATGTATTCTTTTCTGGATGGCTACAGTGGATATAATCAAGTACGGATGGCAGAACAAGATATACCAAAGACAACATTCATCACCAACTGGGGCGTTTATGCATGCACCGTAATGTGGTTCGGTTTACGGAATGCCCCAAGTACATTCCAAAGATGTATGCAGGAAGTGTTCTCACCTTATCTCACAACGTTCATGAAAATCTATTTGGACGATTTTTCCTTATTTGGCGACACTTCAGCACACATGTATCATTTACGGTGCTGCTTTGAAAAATACCGAGAGTATCAATGTTTCCTCTCCTAGTCAAAGGGAAAGTACACACACACAATGGTATTTGGCTAAACTTTCTGATGCTAGGTTAGTTTCGATCGCCCTAAATCCACAATTACACTCTGATGTACCGCGGGAAAATATGGGCAAATACCTGCACTAAGGGGCCTTCAACTCTAGTGGTTACCTTTTAGCAAACTCTCTTCTCTCACTCTCACACATACCTATGCTTTCACACACTCTCCTTCACTCTTACTTCCCCTTTCCCTCTGTTCTTTTCCGTTCTCCTCTTACACACATGTGCACACCAACACTTATACACCCTCTCACACGCTGTGGTCAGATTCAAGCGCGCTTAGGGGTGCACACAGGGTGCCAAGAAAGTATCTCAGCTTGAAAGATGTCAGTAGCTAGGAGATCTTCCATATTTGAAGTGTAGCTTCGTACTATAACTCCAAATTCTTTTCCCATACTAAAACATCACAATGGTGAAACAGCCATTCGCTAAATGATATTTGCTTTTCAAAGAAAAGAAAAGAAAAACTCTGAGTGTAGTGATGTAGAGAAACTGTCTAAAATCATTCCAAATTAAGTTCGGCATATATACAAGCTTCGCTGATAAATGATTTATTAGAACAATAGTTAAATTTGATTTCATCATGTTTAAATCCTAGCGACATACACAAATATGTAAGAACTTAAATCCTTCAAAGAAACAAAGCGTTGTCATCTACGAAGCATTACGTGAGCTTAGACAATACACCTCCTACTCATGCTCACATGCATCTAAGTTTGATAGATGTAATAATGCACATCTACATATTACCATACAGGTGACCATTCAGACATATCAAATGTTCAACATTGTCATCGTATGCAGCTATCCAGGTGCTTGCACACCGCAAAATCATCCCGGACCGGCTCATACTCTAAACTCGAGCTTTGGAAAAGAACATACTTCTGACTCTTCGTATTACAAACCTCTCGCAAGAAAAGGTTTCTTGGTCTCTGAGTTATGGAAGCCCTTGAACACGCCTCAAAAGAGGCCTACATCTTCGGCTTATTCGTAAGCTCACATGGATCTAAAACATATAAATCATTCATTGGACAAGAAGGAATGAGGAATGATCAACCAGATGCGCATGAGAACCTGGTTTTGGGTGCAAAATGACCAGCTACAGGATGCATGGGGTAGTAAGTGTCGCTTCTCTCATGGAAGGAACCAGGAAAGTAGTGGAGAAGCTTTCCAAGGGCCTCTCAGCTACCATCTATGGGACCATTTTTGGATTCAACCAAAACGCAGTTACCATTTTTATTTTTGAGCACAAGATAGGCAAAACTCGCGCCAAAAACTTCGATTTGTGATTCCCCTAGTTTTCTTACATACAGACGGCAACTAGCAGAGAAGAAAAGGATTCCAATTCGTTTGATGTACTACCAGCACAAGTCATAAAAAAAATCCTCTTTATCTGAAAAGGCCGTTCAGAATCAGATACTTACATCATAACCACTTTAAGTCAATAGCACAACATTACAGTTCATATATCATGCAAAAGCGGTTTATATCATGACATTGTATTTCATTGCGTACGATTCAAAAAGCACTAACACAACAACATTTTAGACTGCCAACACAAGCCATACGTTCGTCACACAAGTTCAACCATGTGCATTGAGGCCTTCCTTTATTCAAGACAGTAATAGAATTATTAAAAGGGCCATCACAAAGAATAGGAAAATCTGTATTATTCCGTTCACAACTTTCACAACCTTTCACAATCTTTGCTTCTTGATGGTTGCCCGGCCTTTAGCGTTCAAGTTTGTGAGCTTCCAGCGATCGATAGCAGCAGCTCCTTCATCTCTGTACTAATAAGGTCCTCACACGATCGTCTGTTCCTCTTCAAAGGACAAGATTTCCCCACAGTTTCCCCTCACACCAAACTCCCCAAAGTACCTCCGCCTGAACTCCCAAAACTGAGAGAGAGCCCTTTTGCAACTTGCCCTCCCTACATGTTGCAGACATGCCCCGGTGGACCTTCCATTCCCATCCTTTCCCTATTCTGTTCGTGGCGAGAAAAACGAGAGGGAGAGAGAGTGAGATGACTCTGCTCCTCTCCTTTTTGATAAGGCCCTTATCCCCACAGCTTTCAACGCATAGGGACCAATAATCTGTCCATTCTAATACCATCTTGACACATTTTCACCTAATGTTGGAGCCATCTATGTTCTTAATAAGTGTGCTCCCAACGACAGCATTCGACTCGGACCCATCTTCAGCTACCTGATGATGTAGCAGTTGAACCCCCAGATGTCTCTAATAATCCCCACAATCACCAATGAGCCGCCTTTCTTTGTGCACAACAGCTTGTATTAAAGACACATCATCAGGCATCAATAACTCCCTTCAAATGCACCGTAGGAGAGGCCCTACACACTCCAAATACTTCTCATCAATTGTCAATTCCACTCTTCAAATACCTGAAATCAAACGTATTTTCCTGCCAAATAGAACCACATTAATGCATCAAAACCAACCATTTCCTGAGCTAACATACTCCCCTCTTCTTATTTGCGAAGTCGTCCCCGACAAGCCATTCTTGCTGCAATAAAATCCAAACAACCATGAACATGTCAATTTACAAATAGTTTGCATACCTTTTCATAGAGCCATCATTCCAAGTGGACCTGCACTCATTGAAGCTATTAGTGCTAAAAAAAATCACTCATGAATACATACAAATCAGTCACTTCCAAATGATCCAAGAACATGCACATATATGCAACTCCAATTCCACATACATCAAATTGTCCATGCATTCCATTACGAACATAGTCTCAACCAAAATAACACATGCATACCTTTCCATGTTTTACACATTCACTGTCATTGCGAAAAAACAGAAATGGAAATACCGAAATGAACAACAACAACTGAAATGAATCCAACAGGAGATGCAACATACCCAAAATGCATACCCCATTATTGCACCTACCATTCGCTATGTACAATTATTCCATGACTAGACACTCTTGAAGGATCCCCATCGTCGTCCTACAAAAGCCATCAAGACTCGAGTACAAGTCGAGACCGGTATAAAACACCTTGGAGTGTCCCACACTCTTGAAAACTCTCGGATAGAGCACACAAGTTGTAAAGCAAACCCGTTGCATTACCTCGCTAAAGCCTCATCCATAAGTACATATAGAGTCTCCGTGCCTTCAAGAATGTTGATTCAAAGTGAGCTGATCTGTCACAAGCCATCACATACCAATCACACAAGCAAATAACGTTCCCTTCCAGGCGATTGTCGCCCTCTCCTCTCTCTCTCTCCCCCTCAGGAGTGGGGAATAATTTCATAGGTAAATTTTATTTTAATCACACGTTGGCCTACGTTGACATTGGATGCAATTCGTGGACCTGACCACCCGATCAGGTTGATTCCACCCATCTACCAATGCAATGCAGCGCACAACACACAAACACACAATGATAACACATAACATATATCAGCTAGCCCATAACGAAGCTGGATACAGCTCGTGGTCGTGACCACCCAGCCACGATGGCTCCACCTACCTACCAACCCGTTATGGTGCGTAGCTAAGACATAAACATATACATCCCAAGCCTATGGCGAAACTAGCTGCGGCTCATGGTCCTAACCACCCGGCTAGGATAAATCCACCCACCTACTAGCCCACCATAGCGCATTGGTACGATCACAACAACACACATTTTTTTCTTTTCTTTCTCTTCGTTTTTTTTTCTAGTTAATTAATTCACCCAAGTCCTGAGAATTAGGGAGAGGAAGAAAGGGATTTTTCCCACTGTTCCCACACATACATGCAAACATATACACTCTAGCCTTTGATAGATCAACCACCTCTTCACTCCATTCTCTCAATTACAGACACTACATATGTATTCATCGATTTGACTTTTCACTAGGTAACTACAGCCGGCTATGCCTTAGTCCCTCGTATACCTATCCTTAGGTGTCCTAGAATGTGAGTCTCCGGGATGTCTCATGTAGCCTCACATCGTACTCGCATCCCGACAACTCCCCTAGGGCGAGTCAGGCTCAACTTCAGGAGCTCCGTCATCACTTCCTATCGTTAACACATCTGCCCAAGCCCAAGTGATATCATTTTCTTCGTTAGGCATTTCCCTAGAAGGATCAAAATAGTAATATCGATCTCCCGCCCATCCTACATGTCGGGTCAGGTATTCCTCAAAACACTCAATATAAAACGCAACATCCAAACCCTGGTTTATAAAGCATACCAGCCAATGCGCTTCCTCCACATCATATTCCGTCTCAAAGTCGTCGACATCTATGTCCATGCGGGCGAATGTTTGGTCTGAGAAATATATCCTTAGCTCGTACAAGTAGAGTTGCGTTATTTGATCCGCCATTTTGTTACTTAACTCCTAACAGTCTCTGCATACACAAAAAATATTAGAAGTCCAAAATTCTTGAGCTAGCACAGGATAATATTTATGACAACAAAAATCATAACTAACATATGAGCATATATATATATAACTATACATGTATGTACAAGGAGTCTACTATGTCCTTCCGTTGGATGTTATCTGGCTTCTCCCGTGTTAATATCACTTGAAATTTAACTCGAAGCGCGTTAACCTTCACGGGAGCACATTCTTCTCCTAAATCTTGAATTTGCATGGAACCATTGGAATTGAGTTCCACCACCTTAAACGGTCCTGCCCATCTTGTCTGTAACTTCCCCGGGAATTTATAATATTTACTATCATAGACTTGAACCCTTCTTGAATCGCATAGGTCTTGAGATTCTTATCATACCTCTCTTTACGTCTTCTCTGAATAGCTTCCAGACTTTGCTGTGCAATAAGTCTCTTTTCTTCTAGCTTGACCAGTTGTACGTACTTCTCCTTTAATGACTCTTCCTCTCCCAGCCTAGCCTCGATGGCCACTCTTAATGTCGGCGCTTCTTTTTCGATGGGAAAGATGGCTTCCTCGCCATATACTAGAGAGAACGGAGTGCTCTTAGTCATCACTCGGTAGGATGTTCGATATGCCCACAAGGCTTCCAAAAGTCTCTCATCCCAGTCTCTCCTATGCACAGCTACTGTCTTTGTTAGAATCTGTTCAAGAACTTTGTTGGTGACCTCCACTTGTCCATTCGCTCTCGGGTAATATGGAGTGCTTTTCCTATGTTTGATTTTATATAATTCCATTAATTCTTCGATCAATTCGTTGACAAAGTGCGTTCCTCTATCACTCACTATTTCCAACAGGCATCCGAATCGAGTGATAATTTGTTCGTACAAAAATTTAGCTACATCAACAGCTCGGTCAGTCTTCAGAGCTTTAGCCTCTACCCACTTGGTAACATAGTCAGTGCAGACCAAAATATACCTATTAGACCGACGTCTTGAGGGAGGATCAATAGGCCCCACAAAATCAATTCCCCATTTCTCAAAGGGCTTGAGAGCAAGCACCGGTGTGAGAGGAGCAGCATGTGCTAATGTGGGTTTGCCCATTCGTTGGCATTTGTCGCATTTCTTACAGTATGTGTGAGAGTCTTTGAACAAAGTTGGCCACCAATACCCAGCCAATAAAATCTTTCTTGCCGTCAGTTCACCAGCAAAATGCCCACCGCAGGGTTCATCATGTAATGCCCTCAAAACTAGGGCTGCTTCTTCTTCCTCGAGACATCTCCGATAAAGGCTTTCATGTACAAAATACCGATAGAGCTGCCCATCAATGATGCTATGGTGCTTTGCCAATGCTAACAGTTTTTGCTTCTCTCTCTTGCTTGCTCCTGGCGGATATTTAGTGGTGCATAAGAAATTCACCAAGTCAGCATACCAAGGTACTTTAGCATCAACCTGAAATAGATGCCCATCAGGAGCATCATCGGGCACACCAGAGAATGGCTCCTTATTAACAATTCGAGATAAATGGTCAGCCAATATATGCGCTTTGCCTGGTCTGGTTACCACTCTGAACTGAAATTCCTGGAGGAGTAGCATCCACCTCATCAATCGCCCTGATAGCTCGGGTTTATTAATGATATACTTAAGGGCTTCATGATCCACATAAAACGTGAAATGCTTTCCCATTAGGTAATGTCGATACTTGTTTATCGCAAAGATCATCGAGAGGCATTCCTTCTCTGTAGTCGTGTAGTTCCTCTCAGTGCTATTCAAGTTGAGACTCGCGTAATAAATAGGGTGGTCCAACTTCTTTTCATCGGCTTGGCATAGTACTGCTCCAACCGCAGTATGAGAAGCGTCGGTATGCACATGGAATTCTTTCGTCCAGTCGGGTGCTACCAAAATCGGTGCATTTATCAATTTATTTTTGATCAATTCGAATGCAACTTGACACTCTCCAGTCCATTGGTATTGTTGGTCTTTCCTCAAAAGATTCGTCAGCGGTGCTGCTATTGATGCAAAATTTAATGTAAATCGTCGATAATAATTAGCATGCCCCAAGAATCCTCTGAGTTGCCGCAAGTTTTGTGGAGGTGGAAGTTGTCCAATTTTTTCCACTTTATCCTCGTCAACCGCGATTCCTTTTTCGGAAATAACATGTCCCAAAAGCAATCCTCTTCGTACTCCAAATGTACACTTTTCAGGATTTAATGCAATGCCTTTTTCAATGCTTCTTCTTAAAATCGCTTCGATCCTCTCCATCATGTTTTCATCGTCGCCTCTGATCGCAAAGTCATCGAGAAATATCTCCATCCAATCCTGCAAGTAGTCTTGATATGCAGCTATCATTGCCCTCTGGAATGTGGCCGGTGCATTGCATAATCCAAATGGCATCACACGATATGCGTATGTGCCCCATTCCGTGGTGAAAGTAGTTTTTGATTGATCCTCTTCATGGATTTGGATCTGGTTGTACCCACTGAAACCATCCAAAAATGAGTACAATTTATGGCCAGCTACTCTGTCCAAGATTTGATCAGTAAAGGGCAAGGGGAAATGATCCTTCTTCGTGCGCTCGTTCAGCTTTCGATAATCTATGCAAATACGGATTTTCTTATTTTTCTTCGGAACAACTACAATTGGTGATACCTATTCACTGGATGCGATGGGATATATGAATCCTGCTTCCAATAATTTAGTCAATTCCCACTTGATCAATTCCGAGTAGACTGGATTTGTCCGCCTAAGTCGTTGACATATTGGTCGTGTGCCTTCTTCCAAGTCTATATAATGTTGGCAGATTCGGGGATCAATTCCTCTCAAATCACTGTATGACCATGCAAAGGCCTTGCCGAAATTTTTGAGTGTCATTTTAATACAATCTCGTACTCCATCTGGTAGCTCTGACCCCACGCTCAAGAACTTTTCTGGAAAAACTTCCCATTTTTCCAACTGAGCTTCTCGCGAATATTCCTTATTCCTTGATGACACTGTGATTGGAACGTGCTCTCCAATCACGCGTGCATGGTTGGCCAGTAAATCATTCTTTTGTTCTTTTTCAACCGCACCCAATTTCTTAAGTTCAGCTTTTGCAATGGCTTCCCGCACTTTAGTTTTACTTTCCGCTTCTCTGTCTGATTGTCGACTTCTCCTTAGAAGCTCTTCTTCTAGCATTCTAACCCTTTCTCTCAACTGTTGCACTTCCATTGTCGGAACTAACTCCAGTTTCAACTCTTCTTTTGAAGTTCCCTTCTCCAGGGATTGAGTAGCTTTATTTTTCTTTGCGTCTATACTCAACATGTAGCACTCAAATTCACTTGTATGTGTCAACCATCCTAGCAACTCTTGGTCTGAGTCATCCTTGTAGCATAGTGGATCTTTGTACTCGCCCACTTTCGCATGTTGTAGGTTGGCCAATTGCAGGTTAAATCCATCCTGTGAAAGGTCCTTAGAAGTCTCCGTGCGCAATGCAAATCTTACCCATGCCATTTCTTGTCTGACTCTTTCCTTTGCTTTCTGCTCTCTATCCTCAGCTGTTGTCGATTTCTTGCCGGTCAAGTTTGGAGACACTTGAAGTTGAATTCGATCAGCCTTCAGTCCAATTGTGATAAATCATGTGCGCCAATCGTGCACACATTCGGCTTGCACCAGCCATGGCCGTCCAAGTAAGATCGAGAAGGTAGCCTCTGAGGTCCTTGGTCTTACTATCAGATAATCAATTTTAAACTCTAGACCGCCCACAACTGTGCTTACATTCTTCAGAAGGCCTGCAGGCTTCACTTGTGTTTGATCTGCCATTCTCAAGGACATCGGAGTTTCTTCCATGTGGTTGAGGCCCAAAGCTTTCATCATGAACTCGGTCATTAAGTTGACTGCGGCTCCACTATCTAACTGAGCACCAGGGACTGCATACCCTTTAATCTCGACTGTCACAGCTGAAGCGTTCGAATCAATTTGCGTCGTAATGCTTTGAATGATCCCTTGGACATCTTTATCTTGTCTCTTTTTATCTCGAGCTTTCCTCGGCTTCTTAATATATTCATTGTAGAATTGTTTCCTATAAGCAGGTGAACATTTTAGCAATGTGCCAATGTCTAGCGTGACTTCCGTGTCAGCGAGCAGCTTTACGATGTCCACTTCCTCCGAACTTTGTCTTTCCTTTCTACACTTCGGAGCCCTTAATCTTTCAGGGAATGGTGCTATGCCTGGCACAAACTCCTTGGTCACTGGTGGAAGAATCTCTATCTCTTCCCCATCCTCAAACTCTTGCTGCTCAACAAATCCTCCAACTTGGTTTTCTACCTCTTCATGTTTGGGTATCTTCTCTTGGCTTGCTTTTCCGCTTTCACCTTCTGGATTTTTCTTCAAATACTCTTGAGCTCTTGTGACTACCGCCACAGTTGGCTCTTTATGCGGTTTCTTGGCCTGTTAAGCATCTACAAAGTGCATTGACGAGCTAGAGCCTTCTTGAGGGTTCGGTGTCTTGAACACTACTCCGATCGTAGGAACGTGCTCTTGAGCTCTCGATGTGGAATGCATCTGAGTATCAACATAATTCGAGGACCCTACTGGTCCTTTTTCCTTGCCGGCGGCAGCTCTCCGTTTTGGACAATCTTCATCAAAGTGGCCCTCTCCACTACAATACCTACATAGTGGGGTATAATCAATTGGTTTCTTTTCATTTGGACATCTAGATTGAGTGTGGCCAAAGCCATGGCATCTCCAGCACTGGATTGGACTATCTCTTCTTTGATCACGTGCGGCTCCTCTTGGATAGTCTCCTCCTTGACCCTGAGCACCATATCCATAAGTAGGTCTGTTTTCCCAACGAGATGTAGGTGGGACACTTTGAGCGGGCAATCCCGTGTAAGGTCTTTCTCTTGTATCTCCTGATTTCATGGTCCTCTCTGCATAGGCTCTCTTGTTGTAACATCGGTCCTCCGTGTGATTTGTTCTTCCACAAAAAGTACAACGCATCCTAGGTGGTGATCTATCTGTGAATACTCTCGAGACTGTAGGGCATTCTGAAGCCAGATGGCCGTAACCATGGCACTTTCCACACCATGTATTTGATCGAAACACTTGATTGGGGAAAATATGGGCAAATACCTGCACTAAGGGGCCTTCAACTCTAGTGGTTACCTTTTAGCAAACTCTCTTCTCTCACTCTCACACATACCTATGCTTTCACACACTCTCCTGCACTCTTACTTCCCCTTTCCCTCTGTTCTTTTCCGTTCTCCTCTTACACACATGCGCACACCAACACTTATACACCCTCTCACACGTTGTGGTCAGATTCAAGCGCGCTTAGGGGTGCACACAGGGTGCCAAGAAAGTATCTCAGCTTGAAAGATGTCAGTAGCTAGGAGATCTTCCATATTTGAAGTGTAGCTTCGTACTATAACTCCAAATTCTTTTCCCATACTAAAACATCACAATGGTGAAATAGCCATTCACTAAATGATATTTGCTTTTCAAAGAAAAGAAAAGAAAAACTCTGAGTGTAGTGATGTAGAGAAACTGTCTAAAATCATTCCAAATTAAGTTCAGCATATATACAAGCTTCGCTGATAAATGATTTATCAGAACAATAGTTAAATTTGATTTCATCATGTTTAAATCCTAGCGACATACACAAATATGTAAGAACTTAAATCCTTCAAAGAAACAAAGCATTGTCATCTATGAAGCATTACGTGAGCTTAGACAATACACCTCCTACTCATGCTCACATGCGTCTAAGTTTGATAGATGTAATAATGCACATCTACATATTACCATACAGGTGACCATTCAGACATATCAAATGTTCAACATTGTCATCGTATGGAACTATCCAGGTGCTTGCACACCGCAAAATCATCCCGGACCGGCTCATACTCTAAACTCGAGCTTTGGAAAAGAACATACTTCTGACTCTTCGTATTACAAACCTCTCGCAAGAAAAGGTTTCTTGGTCTCTGAGTTATGGAAGCCCTTGAACACGCCTCAAAAGAGGCCTACATCTTCGGCTTATTCGTAAGCTCACATGGATCTAAAACATATAAATCATTCATTGGACAAGAAGGAATGAGGAATGATCAACCAGATGCGCATGAGAACCTGGTTTTGGGTGCAAAATGACCGGCTACAGGATGCATGGGGTAGTAAGTGTCGCTTCTCTCATGGAAGGAACCAGGAAAGTAGTGGAGAAGCTTTCCAAGGGCCTCTCAGCTACCATCTATGGGACCATCTTTGGATTCAACCAAAAGCGCAGTTACCATTTTTATTTTTGAGCACAAGGTAGGCAAAACTCGCGCCAAAAACTTCGATTTGTGATTCCCCTAGTTTTCTTACATACAGACGGCAACTAGCAGAGAAGAAAAGGATTCCAATTCGTTTGATGTACTACCAGCACAAGTCATAAAAAAAATCCTCTTTATCTGAAAAGGCCGTTCAGAATCGGATACTTACATCATAACCACTTTAAGTCAATAACACAACATTACAGTTCATATATCATGCAAAAGCGGTTTATATCATGACATTGTATTTCATTGCATACGATTCAAAAAGCACTAACACAACAACATTTTAGACTGCCAGCACAAGCCATACGTTCGTCACACAAGTTCAACCATGTGCATTGAGGCCTTCCTTTATTCAAGAGAGTTATAGAATTATTAAAAGGGCCATCACAAAGAATAGGGAAATCTGTATTATTCCGTTCACAACTTTCACAGCTTGAAACGTGATTGGGACCTTGGCTCACAGAGGGCTCTATGCTGTTGCCATTGTCAACATTCAGATTTGAGCTCCCGATATCTCGTAGAGAAGAGTTCCGCGTCACCTTTTCAAACATTGTACGCCATAGCTAATCATGTCATCAATCTTGAGCTTAATCAATATATCCGAGGAGATTCGATCATGACATTGATGAGGCACTGCACAATCTTTTGAAATTTCCAGCAAACACCACTGCATTCTTCACGAAAGTCCAGCCAAGAGCGCCTTTCGTTCAGACAAGAATTAAGTACCCGTTTAAAACCCCCATTCTGTGTTGAACCATACAACTACCTGCTTCTCCACATAAATCTATCGCTCCAGTCATAGAGCATATGAAGGTGCAGAATGTCCGAAAAAGCAAGATGCATACCACCAGATTACCTGTAGCAACGCCAAGAAGCGGAAATCTTTCTCCTCCCTCTCTGAACCTCTCTTCCAGATCATGCCCGCACTTCTCCTCCTTGTGTCTTTGCTTCTTGATGGTTGCCCGGCCTTTAGCGTTCAAGTTTGTGAGCTTCCAGCGATCGATAGCAGCAGCTCCTTCATCTCTGTACTAATAAGGTCCTCACACGATCGTCTGTTCCTCTTCAAAGGACAAGCTTTCCCCAAAGTTTCCCCTCACACCAAACTCCCCAAAGTACCTCCGCCTGAACTCCCAAAACTGAGAGAGAGCCCTTTTGCAACTTGCCCTCCCTACATGTTGCAGACATGCCCCGGTGGACCTTCCATTCCCATCCTTTCCCTATTCTGTTCGTGGCGAGAAAAACGAGAGGGAGAGAGAGTGAGATGACTCTGCTCCTCTCCTTTTTGATAAGGCCCTTATCCCCACAGCTTTCAACGCATAGGAGACCAATAATCTATCCATTCTAATACCATCTTGACACATTTTCACCTAATGTTGGAGCCATCTATGTTCTTAATAAGTGTGCTCCCAACAACAGCATTCGACTCGGACCCATCTTCAGCTACCTGATGATGCAGCAATTGAACCCCCAGATGTCTCTAATAATCCCCACAATCACCAATGAGCCACCTTTCTTTGTGCACAATAGCTTATATTAAAGACACGTCATCAAGCATCAGTAACTCCCTTCAAATGCACCGTAGGAGAGGCCCTACACACTCCAAATACTTCTCATCAATCGTCAATTCCACTCTTCAAATACCTGAAATCAAACGTATTTTCCTGCCAATAAGAACCACATTAGTGCATCAAAACCAACCATTTCCTCAGCTAACAATCAATTATGTTTGAATCCTACCAAATCCGTTTTTGTGGTCTCCTGTGGAAAACTACTCGGTCATATCATTTCTAAACAAGGAATACAAGTAGATCCGGATAAAGTAGTAGCCGTGTTGGAGGCACCGGTCCCAAAGACACCAAAAGAAGTTATGCATTTTCTTGGTCAGATCCGGTGGCATGGAAAACATTTATGGTGGTTAGCTCATCTAGCGACGCCACTTAACAGACGTATGACCAGTACCCCGAGGAAGTATGAATGGACTAATGAGTGTCAAATGGCGTTTGATCGTTTGAAGGCCTTATTGATGCAGGCTCCGATCCTTCAACCGCCTGATTGGGAACGTCCATTCCATGTCTTTGTGGATGCGTCAGATATTGCAATTGGTAGTGTGCTAATGCAACAAACCGACAAATGGTTTCAGCTTGTGTACTATGCGAGTCACAGACTAGCTCCTACCAAGAGAAATTACTCTATGACAGAACGCGAGTGTCTTGGTTTGTTCTACTCTGTTAAGAAGTTCAGACATTACTTGCTGGGACAAAAATTCACTTTCCATGTGGATCATGTGGCACTCGTGTATTTGGTTCGTCAACAACATTTAGGAGGTAGATTGGCCAGATGGGTTTTACTATTACAGGAGTTTGATTATGAAGTTGTTCACCGACCAGGTACGGCACATGCCTTGACGGATTTTTTATCTCGACTAGATTCCAGTGAGTCTCCGATAGGTGTTGATGATATGACACCGGCTATTTACATCACCGAGACAACTTCTGAAGAATCTGTAGAACCTCCTATTGCTCCTACATACTATGATATGTTAATGATTTTTCTCACTGATGGTTGTCTCCCACCTAATACTCCCACTGCTCTGCGCCGAAAAATTGCAGTATATAGTCGATGATTCCAGTTGATTGTGGGTCAATTGTATTATGTCGATCAGATTGGCGTCCTCCTCAGATGTATTCCTCCACATGAATCGGCATCAGTTATTGCTATGGGTCACTCATTGCCCACTGGAGGACACTTCGCAGCTGATCTTACTCACCGAAAAATTCTGCAAAGTGGGCTATGGTGGCCTACAATGTATAGAGATGTGGTTCAATTTGTGCAGCAGTGTGATGTCTGTCAACGGTCTGGACAGCCCTTGCAGCGACACTTCTTTCCCCTTCAACTTGTCTTACCTTTGGAACCCTTTCAAAAGTGGGGTCTAGATTTTATTGGCCCAATAACACCACCTGCGACCCTCACCAACAATCAATACATATTGACTTGTACAGATTATGCCACTAGGTGGGCGGAAGCTTGGGCTTTACGTTCTGCTACAGCTGTTTTGGTGGCCACATGTTTGATGAAGGATGTCTTCCCTCGATATGGATTACCTCTGGAGATAGTGACGGACCAAGGAACACATTTTGCAGACAACTTAATGCAAGTATTGACTCAGACTTTCCAGATTCTTCATAAGTTCAGCTCACCTTACTATCCTCGAGCGAACAGTTTGGCTAAGAGTAGCAATAAGACCCTGTTGAATATTCTCTGAAAACTGATCTTGGAGTGTCCGGAACGATGGGACCAGCTCTTACCTGCAGTTTTGTGGGCTTACCCGACCACGTACAAAGTGGCTACCGGAATGACCCCGTTTAAACTTGCTTATGACCTAGAAGTTATTGCTCCAATGGAAGTAGTGGTGTCGAGCCTGCGGGTTGCCTTATCTCAGAAATTGCTGCCGGAAGAATCTTTTCCATTCCGGTTGGATGTGCTCCGCTCATTGGACGAACAACGCTGGGAAAGCTTCATGACTCTCCAAGAAGTTCAGCTCCGTCAAGCCCGTACTCATGATCGCTTCCTCAAAACCCCTGTCTTTACGGTTGGCCAACTTGTTTTATTCTATAATGCTAAAGCTAATCGCTCTGTCGAAAAATTTAAGTTATGGTAGTTCGGTCCATACCAAATTGCTGAACAAGTGGGACCAGCAAATTTTCGGTTGGCGACCTTAACAGGTGTTCTCCTGCCAAAAGTGATTAATGGTTCTAAGCTCCGCCCATATCACCAGCCGTCTGATAACTTATGAAGTGTACGTAGTTTTTTTCCCTCTTTTTCGCGTGTGACTTGTTTTTCTTTTTACCCCCCGTATTTCGATTGACCACTGACCGTAATCTTTCCGTTTTGGTATCTAACTATGATTAATCGCTGCCCTATGTTACTGTTTCTATTCCTGCATGCATGCCGTAATTATGAAGGATATCTCTCCAATACGGTGCTATGATTAGGTTTTCGCCGCCTAATGTTTCCCGTGCTCTTACTTAATCTTTTTTTTTTCTACTGATAATCGCTATTGTGTTTGTGTGATTGTGCGCTCTTTGTATTCTGTGCTTTCGTGTTTACTTGTGCGCACCATGGAAGCTCTCGCGAATGTCGCTACCTTCCGTGCGGGTCTCACTCCAGAAGTGAGTGAGTATTTGTGCACTCGTGGTCTGTTGGCCTTCGCTGAATTGCCCTGGCATTCAGTGGAATGTCATCCATTCCATGCACAGATTATTTCTGCTATTGTTGCCACACCTACTACAGAGCAGTGTTGGTCAATTACCTATTTAAACCCTCGTGTAGTCGTTACTTTAGCCACGTTCGTTGAAGGTTTTTGACTCCCTCGGGAAGGATTGGAGAATGGTCCACTTCTTTCCCTGGCCACCATGAAAGAATTGTTCCCCCCGCACTCATCTATATGCCATTCTTTGCAGACCCGAACCAGAGCACACTGCTCTACAATTCCTGGTCGCCACACTCAATCTACAGAAATGCACATATGGCATTTCATGCCCTTTTTATTCCATGATAGATACCGCTTCCCGTGAGCCTGTAAATTTCACATCCTTCTTTTTCTGGCGCATTCACCGTGAATGTGTAGCGGTTATGAAACAAATCGCTAAGAGTGATCTCCCTCGTTCCCGTTTACCCCATATCCTCACCTTCCTCTTTCCGGTGATCCAAACCATTGCAATCTCCTCCCACCGCTCCCTTCTTATTACATGAAGAGTCTACCCAAATGCTCAAGGACGAGGATGACGACGATGAAGATCTGCTTCAATTGTTTCGTCGCAAAAGAAGATGCATTAGTCCATCAGAAAGTCAGGTGTAGGACACTGCTGCAGGTCAGGACGTTGAAGTTTTCCATGACACTGCTACTTCTCTTCAGGTAGAATCATCCGTTCCCTCTTCTCCGCTCAAGCAGCAGGAACAAGGTGCACGCATGGAAGAATCCGACAAAATCTCGTCTCGAGAGGAATCTCATCAGCAAGATGAGGAAACTGTGCAAGAGATTGTAGCCGAAATCATCCAGGAAGTAATTGCTAATGCTGAGGCCGTGATCGAAAGGGCTGAGGCGACAAGTCAGAATGTGACCGGAATAGTCCTGGTGCAGAATACTCTTATCCCCCTTTCTCTGCCAATTAACCCTGTTGAGCCTGTTGCAATACATCCTAGTGCAATCTCCAATGTAATTCGCGAAGCACCCACTCCTCCATCCTCTTCTCTCGATTACTCTCCACTACCCTCCCCTCATCTGCTTTCCGCCTCTTCATCACAACCCCCTCCTGCTCTTCCTGCTCCGCCAGTAATGTTCACCGAATTGGAATCTATGGGTCGCCTACTTATACAGTTTTCCCAGCAATTACCCCTTCAGATGAACCTGGCAACTGAGCATATTCGGCAAGAATTGCAAGGCAAGTCGATTTGCTTGAAGCGGATATTGCACCACTATAGGAAGAAGCAAATGTGGTCAAAGCAGAGAACCAGGCCCTGCACATTCAGCTCCAGCAACTCCAAGCACAACTAGCCGAAAGGGATAATGTGATTGCTCAACGGGATCGTGAGTTTGTGGGATTACAGCAGAAGACTATCCTTCTTGCTGATCGAGAGGAAGAAATTTCTCAATTGAAGCAGTTGGTACAGGATAAGGAAGATGCTCGGGTTGCTCTTGGCAATCTACTAGAAGAAACCCGTGGGGATCTTGAGCTGGTAACACAAAAGGGATAAGAAATGGCTGACTTGGCCATGCAGAACACTGAAGAGCTCAAGACATTGACTGCCAAACTCTTTCAGAAGAGTCGTGAATCGGAAGCACAGACGGGTCGGACGCTTCAGATAAAGAAGGAGATGGAAGGCATTATGAAAGAAAGGGATGTGTATTATAAAACCATCCAATATCAAGCTAAGGAATTGGAACGCGGAGAAAAGAAGCTAGGTGTTCAAGCAGATAGATTGTCCAAAATTGATGCCCAAATTGCTGATATGAGGCTGAGTAGAGATGCTACGTTAGCCAACGAATTCTATTTACAAGAAGCATTTTTGCAGAGACAGACAGATTTACTGATGAGTCAAGTTATTGCGGCTAGTTCGGTGAGAACAGACGCACAACTGGTTGAGCCAGAAACTTTGAAGATTATGCTAGATTATTTAAAGCAAAAAATCACCAGAACCTTTAAACTAGCCAGAACCCTGTACATACAAGGCATAGTTGATGAACCTTAGTTCTATTTTTCTTTGCGGGTTCGAGTCCACCGTGCGTGTCAGTGTTAGGTCGCCGGAATGGATTGTATTTTTATTTGTCATATATCTCACGCACCAAAAAGGTGTAGCGAATAGTTGTAACTTTTTATCCATTAATGAAAGGGCATTACGGTGTTCTTCGGCAAGAGACGAGATCGCCAGACTGTCTGTCTGGGCAACCGTGCTGAGACGCTGTGTTGCAGATTTGCAGATATCTTGAGTATTGTTATTCTGTTCTTGTCGAATTGCAGTGATTCATTATTAACACAGTAACATTGTCTTAACATTAATAAGTATGTGCGACATTGTGATTGTTAATTTGCGCGCTTATGTACTATGTAGCGATAACTTGTTGCCTTGAAGGATAGTTATTGCTTAGTCGAATGTTAATTTGGGAAAATTAAATAAAGGGCCTCTACACTGTTAGACCCCTATCCATCCCCAAGAACCCGAAACGAGATTAAAAGCGACTTGTTAGCAGTAAGTGTGTTATCACAATTTATGCATTGTCCAAAGAATCCTCATTGGATTGAAGCTCAAAGGGTACTCAGATATATCAAAGGAACCCTAAGTGAAGGTTTGTATTATGGATTTACTTCTGATACAAGAATCAAAGTATTTAGTGATGCAGATTGGGCAGGTGATTCAGATGATAGAAGGTCTATTCATGGGTATCTCTGTTATATTGGAGATAAATTAGTTTCTTGGTGCTCAAAGAAGCAACATACAGTTGCTTTGTCATCTACAAAAGCTGAGTATAAAGGAATGGTAGAGGCTGCAAAAGAAGTGATATGGTTAAAGACTTTGTTGAAGAGTTTTGGAACTGATCAGAGTACTCCAATTATTTTTGGAGACAATATGAGTTCATTAATTTGGCAGCTAACCTTGTTTTTCATGCTAGAACTAAGCATATAGAGATTTAGTATCATTTCTTGAGGGAAAAAGTACTTGATAAAGAGATTGAAGTGTTGTATACTCCAACAAAAGAACAAGTTGCAGATATGTTAACAAAGAGGTTGGATGGACCTAAGTTACAGAGATTTTAAGAGATGGCAGGAGTAAAGAAGAATGTAATAATCACAATTGGTGATTGAGGGGGAGCTGTTGGAACAAAGCAATCACAAATTTATGATTACAAAGATCTTGAAGCAATTCAATGACCAGGTTGAAGTTCAAGAAGTCATTTGAGAAAGTGAAGAGATTTCAGAATGATAGCTTGTATACATATGTACATTACAGGTGGAAATTCTTGTACTGTGAATATAGGTAATCCTTAGGATGATAAGGACTAATGTAATAGACATGGGATAAGTCTAGAATCATATGTATATAAGTCAATGATGTAAAGAAATACATGTGAGAGTCATTAGAAGACAAGTGTCATAGAGATAGATGAGAAGAGAGTTATTTTCAAAAAAAAAGTGACGAGTATTTCGTAGATTTCTCTCAATCTGATCATGTGGACCAGAAATCCTTTTGTACACATCTAATTTAGAAGCTAATGAAGCTATGTTCAAATTTTCATGATCTAATTCTTTTCATGTTGTGAGTATGATCAATAGGAACATGTGTATGTAAAGTCTGCAGGTAGACCTCTCAGAGTCGCACATTTTTTCGTGTCAATGTTTTGCTTAGATCTTGTAAATTTTTTGATCAGTGAGCATTCAAAATCTAAGTTAGAAGGTAAGGATGCTATGGCTAAAAGCATTTAGCAAAACGGGATCTGTGCTGTGAGAAATCAACCTTAGAGGTTACCTATGTCAAAGTCGCTTGTTCAGGAAGGCAGTTTCTGACATACTTTTGATCTTAAGGATCAAATTAAAGTTTAATGATTCTTCTGAAGGACTAATGGTTGATATGATTACGCAAAGGTAGTGTGGAGATATGTGCATCATTGGTTTGAAGAAATCTGAAGATATGTGCAGGTAATGAAGTCAATCAGTGAAGCAGACTATTGAAGAATGAAGATTTTCACTCAGAGAAGTGATAGTTGAAAATTTTGGTAAATGAAGATAACATTTGTGTAAAGTTTGATCCATAACTGATATAGAGGTGATCTTAAATCAGTATAGATCAAATCTTTGGAGATTTAGAGGTCTCCAACATTGAGCATCCTTCTTCATCCAAGTTTTCAAATCTGAGAGTTCATCCCTAGTTGGAACACTAGGATCTCTGAATTGTGGTTTTTCTTCTTCAATTGTGATGTAACCTATCAGATCTTTGCTCATGAGATGAGCTTCCATCCTCATTGACCAAGCTGGATAGTTTTCTCTATCCAATTTCTCTATCTGAAGAGAATCTCCCATTTTTTCTTCACCTGTGTATTAAATTCTTCAAACTTTATGAGGAATAAGTGTACCTTTACTTCGAATGAAGTTCCTTTTGATCTTCTTGATAGCTTCAGACCTCTTGCTCAAGCTTTCTCTTTAAACTTTCACCTTTTGAACCTTCAAGTGTTGATTTCTGTATGACTACAGCAGTCGGGGTCCTCCTTTCTTTTATTTTGATGATTCCTACTCTGATACCACTGATGGAGAGTGTTAATCTCCAAAAGAAAAAGCTATCCTTGATGTTAGAGCACCTCTATATCAAGAAAACTCAAAACCTTTACCAATTTGAAGGACCGAAATCAGATTATCAAAATTTTGAACTAACTGTGAAGAGATTCACTTCTAAGAAAAATTTGTTGCACATAACTCACTCATTGACTTATCAAATGTGTAAAGTTTCTTATAAAACTTTGCACAAGCTCTTGCCTAAATATTTCACACCTTCTCCAAGTTAAATCTTCTCAAAAGATCTAGTAAATCGTGTGAAATGATCCAAACAATCTACCTATGTCTGAAATTGTCCTCTTGTAGAGTCGACTTTGACACCTGTAACTTCTAACACACAATTCTCCCAAACTAGAACCCGTTTAAGCAAAGTCTTTTAGCCATAAATGGCTTACCTTCCAACTTAGATTTTGACTCCTGATTTGTGCAAAACTTTACACTATGCACTAAAAAATGATCAATTCTTTGACCATCAAGATTGCGCCTATTTCAGAAGACACTCAACACTTCTTCACATAAAAATGTTCCTACACAAAGTTCTCTCAGTCTGTTTAAAATTAGGCTCTCAAATCTTAACCATAAAAGCATTACCTATGGAATTACACATTTACAAAATGATTCTTGGAATGATCAAACATAGAAGGAGAACACAGCAAAATATCGGATGCAACTTTTTCTTCTATTCAGAAAACTTTACATCTGAATGATGAGAGAGTTCTTGCTCACTTCTAAAGTGTCTAATGGCTCTTTCGACTTCTAATTCTTCTCATCTCATGTTCTTTCATACTTTCCCCAACTTTCTACTTGTATATATAGGCATATATGTACAAGCTCATGACCATACAAAAGGTATAAGTGAGCTAGCTACAAATTAATGTAGATATCTATACAAGTTTTTATTTCTTGAACATACTCTAACTTCAATCTTCAATTTTTGTTCTTTTCTTCATCCTTTGACTTCAATTATTTATCCAAAACATCAATTGGTGGTTGACTTGCACCAACAGGTTCTCCATAAGAGCTAAATACTTTTGAAAGAAAACACTTCAGCTTTATGCTTCATAAAATATAAGATAGTCCATTCTTTACAATCAACTATGAATGAAACATAGTGCATTGATCCAAAGATTGAAGGCTCCTCGCTTGGTTGCCAAACATCTACGTGTACCAACGCCAATAGATCTCCATGTATGTAGCCTTTCATGGTGAAAGGCTGCATGTGTTGCTTACCAAATTGTCAAGCACTACATTTATATATCATATGTGTTTTGATATATTTGGTAGCCCAAGTACACTATGATCCCTAGTGATTTGTTTGAGAGTTGGTTCTCTTTTTTGAGCTAACCTCTTATGCCAAATCTCTATCTCTCATAGACATCTTGTGCTATAATTGAGCAATGCAATGTTCTTGGTGTCTTGTAGTCCAAAGGTGAACTATCTACCTATCTTCTTTCCTCTTGCTATGTTCTTGAATCCCTGATGTGGGTCTTCAAAAATGCTCCATACTTGGTAAATCTAGCATGCAAACCCTTCTCAATGGTTCGACCTAGACTAATGAGGTTCTTGGTAATAGTAGGCATATAGAGTACTCTACTTAGTAAGTTCATATTACCCTTTGGATTCTTCACATTACCTATCTTCTCAATTGGATGCATTGTGTCATGTCTTGTTTGGAATTCATGCCTATTTTTTGGGTCATCTAGATCTAAGAGTAGAGCCACATTGCTTGGCACATGATTTGAGCACCCTTAGTCTATATAAAACACATGCTCATCTGCCTTACCTTCATTCATAGTCATGTTCATGAGAAAAAGTGAATCTTCTTGAGCTTGATCATATGTATAGTTGTTGTAGTATCTCCTTCCTTTATATCCACTTTTGTAGTTGTTGTATGATTTTTTGTATCCCTAGTAATTTTTTAATCTTCCTCTTGAGTTTCAATACCCTCCTTTTTTGTATCCTCTTCCTCTTTGATTCATTGGGTTCCTGAAACAATTCTCTATAATGTTATTGGTCAGATGACAAATGGCACATGGTGATGAGCTTTGGGCTGTCCCTCCACCTTGTGTACCTCCTCTGCCTCTTCCTTTTGAGCCTCTTCCTCTACTTGCAAAGTTGGCTTGAGAGGTACTTCCTTCATCATCAAACTTCTTAACTTTGCCTTTGTTATCCTTGATTTTATTCTTATCTATATAGAGAGCAGAGAATTGATTACCTTTTTTGTTGTATCCATTCTTCATAAGCTTTGCTTCATGTGTGAACAATTGCCCATGTGTGTATTGAAGTTAGGAACTTGTATGTCCATGTAGAGGTCCATAGTTTTGGTAAAGGCTTCCTATTTGTCATCAACTTTGATCCCATTGATGACTTGCCTCACTATTTTTTCTGCATCAATGAACTCTCCAATGTTTCCAAGCTAGTCTGCAATGTCCTTCATCTTCACAAGACTTAGAAAACCTTATATTTTTGGAAGTGAAGCTCTCAGTAAAATGGTGAGAGCTGAAAGCCTATTACAAATTGATCATAGAGCTTTTCCACACACTCAATTCCTGTCTCAAGCTAGCTAAAGCAAGTTATTTTATGAATTTAGCCTCACTATACACAAAGAAATACGTATAAGAATTATGTGGGGTGTCCCTTACTTTTTAGGAAGAAGATGAAGTGGAGACATAGTCACATTCAAATCTTCATAACTCAAGTTCTATTTATTCAAAGATAATGAAACTTCACATATAATCTCACAAGGTCCTACATAAGTTTTCTAAGGGAAATATTGGAAATTGGATACTCACACACAGATCAATGAACCCCACAAGCTGATTGTGTACCTGAAGGTACCATAACAACATACAGAGAATGAATACTCAAGATATATGAATCATAATGTGTATTGATATTGCATATATGATGTACAAGGAAGTTCTTGAGGACTAAACTCACATGAAGTGAGTACAATATGCTCATAACCCCAAATGAAAGATCTCTCTTTTTTGTGACTAGAAGCTCTTCTATTTATACATTCTTGTGAACTTGAATATCATGAGTCATCCACCTAAAAGTGATCCTAAAACTTAGGAGTGATTTGAATTTGAATCCCAACCAAATTTGTGGGTTTTGGCTCCTTTCATCCATAAGAATCCTCCTACTTTATTTTTACATTTGACAAAGATAAGTCCAAGCTTTTAACCTTTGAAGTTTACAAACATAGGATCATATGACTACATCTATGTGAGAGAACAAATGAAAATAACTCGAAAAGCTTAAGCAAAACACTTAGGCTTGCTTCTTGCACTGCCCCTCAAGCCTAAGAAGCTTTAGTATTCAATGGTTCAATATCTCTTGCAATCTAATCATTGATTTGAATATGTTCAACTTGACTCCATCCAATGCCTTTGTCATTTTAACTACACATTGTCGATGAGTTGATACATATGATAAGGGAATCTCCTAGCTTATGATCTTCTCTGTGACATAATGATAATGTACTTCTGTGTGTTAAGTCTCGACATGATGATTGGGTTAGCAACAAGAGGTAATGAAATGTTATTGTCCCCAAAGATATGAGGAAACAATGACTTAAGACCTAAATCAGAATACAAGGTATTGATTCACATTGCTTCGTGAGTTGCATTAGCAAGTCCTCAGTATTCAACCTTTGTTGATGAGAGTGCAATAATGGGTTTTTTTTTAGGACCATGAAATTAGCTTTGTACTTGCAAAGATGAGGTAACACGATGTGTTTCTCCTATCATCTTTAGAGCCTACCTAATCTGCATCAAAGAAGATCTTGATGTCTATATAAGATGTATAAGGATAGTACAAACCTTCATTGATAGTTTGTTTCATATATTTGAGTATTCTGTTGGCTGCTTCCATGTGACATTTCCTTGAAGTATGCACGAAATGACTTAAGACACTTACTCCATACCAAAATGTCAACCCTTGTCAATGTAGCATAGTTCAAGCTATCAACTAGACTCTGATAGCTAGTTATATCCTCTATTTGCTCTCCTTAATGAGCACTTAACTTCAAGTTCATCCTTATGGGTGTACCTTGAATCTTTTAATTCTCCATTTTGAATTTGCCAAGCATGTTTTTGATATACTTCCTTTGAGTAAGATACATACCTTTCTTGTGTATACCACTTCCAATCCTAGGAAGTATGTGAGTAGACCTAAATCACTGATTTTGAATTCCTCATTCATATGGTTTGATTTTCCTTATTCCTTCATCATCATTACCTTTAATTATGATATCATCCACATATACACATAGACATATGACTTCAGATTGATTCCTCTTAATAAAGAGGGGAGGATATGCTTTCTCACATTGAATTCGTTAACCTGCAAATAGGTGATAGACCTACGATTCCAAGCCCTCACGGCTTACTTGGAAGCAAACAAAGCCTTTCTGGCATGATGAGTCTTCAAATCTAGGAGGTTGAGCCATTTATACCTCTTCAAAAATCCATCCATTTAGAAAAGCATTTTTTACATCCATTTGGTAGATGTTCCAATTCTTGGAAGCTACAATACTCCTAAGCACTCTTACGGTTGGCATCCTCGCCGCTAGTGAAAAAGTTTCTTTATAATCAAGTCCTTGTGTTTGTGCATAACTTTTGCCCCAATTCTTACTTTTGAACATGTTTGTAGACCCATCAGAAATTTTCTTTGCCTTGTATATCCATCTTGAACCTATGATTTGATTAGATGTCCATGACCTATCGTTTTATATTCACATGCATCTACTTTATCCCACATGCAAGGGCCTTCTCACAAGCTCTCATGCAAGCTCTATTTATCCCACATAGGATGTTCTTTTCCCTCTACTCCATATAAGGAGGGCTCATTCACCTCTTCTCATTCACTCATGCTCTATCATGAGGCTCTCTCCATGAGGTGCAGGCTCCATAATTCCTTTGTAATTTTCTCATTTCTAATCAATTTCATTTCTATTTCATTTCAACATTATGGTATTTCTAGTTTATTTTGATCCACCATAGCTTGCTTTAGCTTTTGTGTTATGTTGGACCATGTTTCTCAACATGGTACCAAAGCATAGGTATTCCTTTGCATCATTTTTAGCATGTATCTTATTCATAATCCCTCTCTCCCTCCCAATTCATCTTTTCAATAAAACCGCTCTTAAGCACTACTTTCTTTTCTCATTAAGATTCTGTTTTGAGTTGTTTTCAATTTTATGAGAGTATCATATCCTTCTCCATTTTCATTCCCCACCCTCCCTCCCATATCACATAGTTATAATAAAAGTATTTTTTAGTTATATTTTGATTCTTTATTAATCTTGAACATTGTCATTTTTTTCTTTCCTTGTTACTGCATCAATCCATCTTAGACATTTCCATGTAATTATTTTCATATATGCTACGAACTCAAGGCAATTCATCTATTTTCTATCCATTTGTTAATGAAATAATTGACATCGGACATTTGGGAGCATCATCGCCTCATTTCTTTTCGTGTTTCACTGATTCTACATTATTCATTTAGTGCTTCTCGATTGTCAATTACCTTAGAAAAAACTTGTTTTTCCTCCCACTACTCCTATTATGTGGGTAGGCTTTTGCAGAGTTCATCGCCTAGTATCTAATGACACAGAAGGGATTGGCTGACAAAGAATTGTCATCACTTTGATAGATTCTATTGATAGATTTTTAATAGAAGGCAAAGAGAGGAAATGGACCCTGTCACCCATAGAAAACACTCTCTAAGGGAGGTATGTGGGATGCTTGACAACTCCAGCAAGACAATAATGTGCAAGGTCATTCCTTTAGAGAAAATTAAAAATAGACTCTTTTAATGGCTGAATTTTCCTAGAAAGTAGAGTCCAGTCCTTAGTCATCACGTGAATATAGTCTTAATGGAAGCATAGTGCTTAAGACAAAGTTAAGAATAGACTCTTTTAATGCTTGAATTTTCCAAAGTGGAGGATGCCTATTTATCTTTTTGGATGCATCCAAATATAAGACTAGAGTACCAAACGATTTTTTATGAACATCTAACTTATCCAAGCAAGAGAACTTTGCTTCGAAGCCATCATGTGTATCCTTGGAAATTCAATAACAATAGAAAGTCTTGAGGTATTAAGGAATATATTTATAGAAAAAGGGGATCACAACATTGAACTTATGGATTGTAATCCTACTCCATTTAGATTACCCTTCTATCATAACTAGGTACATGTATGGCCATTTGTAATGGGATTAGACACCACCTTCCTAAAAAGAAGGTAGGACCTTCCCAATGCCATTAGATACACTTCTATTTCAAAGCCTATGTGCCCCATGTATACTCTCTCTACATCACAACGATGTAAAACATATGATACCCAAAGCCAATAATAAGGCTATAATCAAAGGAAATCATAAGGCTCCAACAACAACTAAGAGGCCAAGATCAAGAAGTGGATGACACTCAAAGATCCCATGAATGGATCCAAAAACATCAAAGGAGAAGGAAAATGGATCCAAAGCACTACCTACCCCATGTTGTAAACCATTTATATGTCTAGGGACCCTATATGTCCCTAGATCCCCAAAAAACCACTTGGATCCCAAATGACCAAGTATATGTCTTGGGATCCTATATGTCCCAAGATCCCTACGATGCCATATGTCCCAACACCATGGATCCCATACGTCCATGGAACCACAAAACCAAGGGATGCCATATGTCCAAGCTATGTCTAAGGATCCCATATGTCCTTTGATCTAAAACCCAATGGACTAAGTGATCACATATGTCCATAGTACTCCACATTAAAAATAGAAGGGTCATCACATGGAGGGGCGATGGTGAGACGTCCATGCTCCACCCTTTTATATTCACATGCCTCCACTTTATCCCACATGCAAAGGCCTTCTCACAAGCTCTCATGTACTCTCATGCAAGCTCTATTTATCTTACATCTTTTGTCCTCTACTCCATATAAGGAGGGCTCACTTCACCTCTTCTCATTCACTCATGCTCTACCATGAGGCTCTTTCCATGAGGTGCAAGCTCCATACTTTCTTTGTAAGTTTCTCATTTCTAATAATTTTCATTTCTATTTCATTTCATCATTATGATATTTCTAGTTTACTTTGATCCACCATAGCTTGTCTGAATATTTGTGTTGTCTTGGGCCATGTTTCTCAACATGGCCTTCATAGATGGAGTCTTGGGCACTGATTCCCAAGTTTGATTTTCCTATAATGCATCAATCTCTTCCTCCATGGTGTTCATCCATTTAGGCTTCTTCTTTGCTTCCTCATATGATGAGGGCTCCTCATATTTTGACTCATATGCTAGATATATATAATATTTAGTAACTAATGATGTATCATAGCCATATCTTTGTGTCTTCTTCGTTTCTCTAGTTGAGCTTCTAATTGGTTTTTGAGAGGATTATACCACATCCCTCAACTCTTGCACCTTGGTTTTGCCTTTCGAGTTCCAAGGATTGAGTTCTCTCCTTGGAGTCTTCTGATCATCTTGAAAATCACTCGATGCTTCAAGTGTGTGCTCATTCCTCTTTGATAGGGTTGAAAAGTCCTCCTCTATGTCATAGGGTAGTTTGATTCTCTTGAAATCATCTTCAAACCATGATATTTTTCATCAAACACTGATGGAGAGTGTTAATCTCCAAAAGAACAAGCTACTCTTGTAATTAGAGCACCTCTATAACAAGAGTAACTCAAATCTTCACCAAACTTAGAGAATCAATGATCAATTATAAAGATTTTGAAAAATTTGTGAAGGAGATGACTACACAGAAAGTCTGTTGCACATATCTCTCTCATTAACTTATCAATTGTGTAAATTTTTTTATGAAACTTTGCACAAGGTGTTGCCTATAGTTTACGCACCTTCTGCAAGTTGAATCACTCCAAAAGATTTAGTAGATCTTGAGAAATGATCTCAACAAGTTACCTATGTCTAAAACTGCTCTTCTGAAAAGTCGATTCAGACACCTGTAACTTCTAACACTTGGTTCTCTCAATCTAGAACCTGTTTATACAAATACTTTTAGCCACAAGTAGCTTACCTTCCAACTTACAAATTGAGTGCTTGCTTGCTCAAAACTTTACACTGTGGAAGGAGAACTGACCAAAACATCAACATCAAATTTTGCGCATGTTTCAGGAATTAGTGAACACTTCTTCACATATGAATGTTCCTACTCATAATTCTCACAGCGTGTTTACAATTAGGCTCTCAAACTTTAACCATAGACTCATTAACTATGGACTTAGATGTCTACAAAAGGATTCTTGAAATGATCAAGCACAGAAGGAGAATGCACAGAAACATCGGGCGCAATATTTTTCATTTCTGAGAAAATTTACATCTAAGTGATGAGAGAGATTCTATTCACTTCTAAACATGTCTAATGACATCTAATTCTCCTCTATTCTTGTTCTCACATAATCTCTCCCATTTTCCCCAACATTTTTCATAGTATATATAGGCAAATATTTACAAGCTCATGACTATACAAAAGTATAAGTGAACTATCTCTTAATTAATGTACATATGTGTACATTTCTTTCAACTTCTGAATATGCACTTCCTCCATGCTTCATAGCTTGAACTTTCCTTCAGTCCTTGACTTCCAAACCTTCATTAAACTTCAATTGTTGATTGCCCTGCACGAACAAACACAACATCCCTACTTATAATGAAACCTTTGTTTCTTGGATTGTACAACCTATAATGTTTTTTATTAAGTTCATAGTCAATGAATATACATTTCTTTGCTTTAGGGTCCAATTTACCTCTAATCTCTAAAGGTATGCATGCATATGCAATGCATCTAAAGATTCTGCAATGATCAAGGCTAGGTCTTCTTTCATTCCATGCCTCACATGGGGGCATTCCATCCATAGCCTTTGATGGAAGTCTTTTCACCAAATAGGTAGATGTTGATATTGCCTTTGCCCACAAGTAGTTAGGGAGTTTCTTTTCGTTGAGCATTGACCTTGAAACTTTATAGAGAGCAGAGGATTGATTGCCTTTTTGGTTGTCTCCATTCTTCATAAGCTTTTCTTCATGTGTTGAAAATTTATCCATGAGTATATTGAAGTCAGGAACTTGTACGTCCATGTAGAGATCCATAGTTGTGGTGAAGGCTTCCCATTTTTCATCACCTTTGATCCATTAATGAATTGCATCACTTCATCAATGACCTCTCTAGTGCGTCCAAGCTGGTCTATAATATCCTTCATCTTGGTGACAAAATCAATCACATTTTGCTTGGGCATCTTCTTGAGTGTTGTAAACTCCATCCATAGTTGATTCTTCTTGGCCTTGGTCCTTGATGATAAGAATCCTTCCACAACATTCCATGTCTCTTGTGATGTCTTGCAATTCCTAATGTGAGGGAGTTAAAAATCAGAGATAGATTTGAGAATGTATGACCTTGCCAAAGCATGCTTTGAGCATCATGCATTCAATCTTTCCCTACTCCCCTGTGTTGGTTGGACCTTGCTTATGAGTATTGGCATTATCTCATCTCTAGATATGTAACCATATATGTTCCTTTGTTATAGATAGGCCTCGATTATGAGTGACCATGTTGAGTGATTATCTTGATCCAATTTGTCAATAGATGAGGGAAATTCATCACCCATGATGATTAGTCTTTAACTTTGTTGTGATACCACTATGAAGAGGTGATGGGGTATAGATAGAGATGAGTGAGTGTTGACAAAACCATGTTCAACACTAGCCAAGATA
The DNA here is from genome assembly GCA_020310875.1 of Ceratopteris richardii. Classification (NCBI taxonomy): domain Eukaryota; kingdom Viridiplantae; phylum Streptophyta; class Polypodiopsida; order Polypodiales; family Pteridaceae; genus Ceratopteris; species Ceratopteris richardii. The sequence continues at coordinate 196,170,376 of CM035412.1, forward strand.
GCTTCTAGAACATCTAATATATTTCCTTAGCTTCAAAAGTATGCATAAAAAACCCCTAAGCCCTTTGAAACATCGATATCAAATGATTGTATCAAAAGAGATGAATTTTCACTTCACAAGACTTAGAAAACCTTCTATTTTGGGAGCTGAAGCTCTTAGTAAAATACTCAGAGATGACAATACAAATTGATGAGAGAGCTTCTGCACACATTCAAGTAGATTCTGAAGCTAACTAAAGCAAATTATTTCATGAATTTATCCTCACTATACATAGAGAAATAAGTATAACAAGTATGGGGGGTCACCCCAACTTTTTAGAAAGAAGATGAAGTGCAAACACAGTCACATTCAAATATTCATACATCAAGATATACTCATTCGATAATGAAACTTCACACCTAGTGAAGTTTTGGAATTGGATACTCAAAAATATAGAAATGAACCCCACAATTTAACTGTGTACCTCAAGGCTATAACAACACACAAAGAATGAATACTCAAGATATATGAATCATGATGTGTATTGAGATTGCACATATGACACAAGGAAGTTGTGGGGGACTACTATCACTTGAATTGAGTACAATATAATCTAATAAATGAAACTCGTGGATCTCATGAAAGCTCTCTCTTTTCTACAACAAGAAGGTGGTCTACTTGTACATACTTTTGAATTTGAATATGTTGCATCAGCCACCTAAAGATGATCCTAAAACTTAGGAATGATTCGAATTTAAATCCCAACTAATGTCATGGATATTGGGTCCCTTCATCCACAAGATTCCTCCTAATTCTAACTTTTACATTTGACCAAGATAAGTCCAAGGTTTTAACATCTGAACTTTAGAGACATAGGTTCACTTGTCTACATCTATGTGAAATAAGTAATGAGAGTAATCCATAAAGCTTAAGCAAAACACTTAGGCTTGCTTCTTGCGTCAACAATATTAGGGACCAAAATCATTTTTTTCTTGATACTAGGTACATGCAACACATTCTTGAGAGTAACACTACCTCCATTTGGATTGTAAGCTGAATTTATCCAACTTTGATAATAGGATAAAAAGCATCATTTACATATACAAAATGTCCTCCCTTGGGTGCATTCAAAGATGCAAAAAATATTTTGCATGAAATGATATGCTTTGAAACACCACTGTAAGAAAACCAATTTGAATCAACCTCATTCACAATAATACATGTAGAATGTGATGATGAATCTTAATGACATGTAACAACACATGCCCAAACATCTTGAGCAGCATTACCTTTATCATTCTTTGTATTAGATGTATTCTCAACAATAGACATGTTGGATTCTTTCTTCTTTTTATTATACTTGGCAAGCTTTCTACATTCATCAATGGTATGACCAACCTTTCAACAATACTTGCATCTCTTCTTCTTTTGCCTATCACCATCAAGAGAGGAGGAAGTGGAAGAGGAAGAGTAAGGCTTTGCTTTTAATGAATCCAAAGTTGAACCATACTTGTTTTTTCCATTTTGTGTGATAGCAACTGCTTGTGTTCCCTCAAGCAAATTGTTTCTATTCACTCTTGATTGCTCCTTTTAAAAAAGATGAGACACAACCTCATCAAAAGTATACATATTTGGATTTCCTTATGCAACCAACATAGTGTAGTAGCAAAGATTTAAAAGGATTCAAGAAATCCTTTGAGTAGTATCGAAATGAATGACGTATCCAAAATGACCTAATCAATGTTTTCCAATTCATCTTTCAAATCCTTGATGCGTGTAACATGTACATACATTGACTCATTTTCATCTATACATACATCTTGAAGTTGCTTTCTCTTATAAGCAACACCTACCTCATTACACACTGTATACAAAGAGGAAAGTGTATCCCAAGATTGTCTTGAATTAGTACATGGCCAAATATATATATATATATATATATATATATATATATATATATATATATATATATATATATATATATATATATATATATATATATATATATATATATGTATATATACACACACACATATATATATATATGTGTGTGTGTGTATGTGTGTGTGTGTGCATGTGTGTGTGTATGTGTGTGTGTGTGGAATAGTATGTCGCTTCATAGAAAGGGCAATCAATGCATGAGCATGAGCATCCTTTCCATCCCATCTAAGTTGCTCTTGCATAGGTGGAGAAAGCATAGTCAGCATACTTGAAGAAGATCCTAAATCTATGATTACGGGCTACATAGTAGAACTACCAGGTCACTTGTCAACATTTGCCACTATGTTCCATAATTACTTTGCAACAAGGAAATGGTTCATCATGTAAGACCACATTGTATAGTTTCTCCCATCAATCTTATCTTCAACTTGAAGCATTCCAAAGAAGTCATTGTTACTTGCCAGAAACGAACTCAAAAGTAGCCAGAAATGAACTTCAACAAAGCTAAAATCCAGCTCATAAATATAACTTTGATGGTGAATTGGATTGCATGAATGGATTAAAAAGGGGGATAGAACTCTAGGGCACATGGTGAAAATGATCTTCAATTGTTGAACTTCGTATTTCTATGCTCTCGAACCAATTTTCACTTTTAAAAGTGTGTGTGGCAATGTCATGAAAAAGTAGTAAGTTAAGAAGGAGATGGACTTCAAAATACCACTATTGGGTGTGTGAGTGAGTGACAAATCATGAATAGAAGCACACACAAGAGTGAAGAAGGAGATCGAAGCATAGAGACACATGATGGCTAGAAGAGCTCTATGTCGATATATAATTAGTAATATGAGAATAAATAAAGTGAGAGCTATACATGAATCCCTAAGTACGTGGGGGAAAAAATGACTATTGGGTGTGTGAGTGAAAGAGGAATCATGAAAATAAGTACACACGTGTGAAGAAGGAGATCCAAGCATAGAGACATGCAATGGCTAGAAGAGCTCTCTCTATATATGATCAATATGAGAATGAATAAGGTGAGAGCTATAAGTGAATCCCCATGTACATGGCTAGAAGATCTCTCTATCGGTATATGATTAGTAATATCATGTATATGTGGTTACATCGGAAAAAAACCACTACCCAATACTGGAGTAAAAAGTGCCCATGTATAGGGAAATGGCTCACATCAAAGCTACTTGAGGGACACATAAGTTTAACACACATGAAATATTGTATTTGATTGATTTTGTTTTCCATGTAATATCCAAAGTATAATGCATTTCTCGTAAAGAAATCATCATTGATTCACCAAAATTCCTCTTTTCTTGGAGTATAATAGTTCAAGGAATAAGATATTATCCCCTCTAAATAGTAGCGTACCTTCCTTCTCTTTCTTCCACTCTCTTTCTAGGGATTATATGATCATTTCCTTATTGTTGGGGCTCTCTAAGTGATTGGAAAAGCACCCTTCTATTTCCCTATCCTCTAAGCAATGTGAGATCGTTATTCTTATGTCCTCCTCCTCAAATGGGTAGTTAACATCTTCTCCACATCAGCACTTTTGCAAGATTAGATTTCTTCCATCTCCAATCTACAAGGACTCAGATACCATTAGTTATGTCCATTGCAAAAACCTTGATTACAAAATTCTATTATGTACACAAGAATCATATTTACATATATACATAGCTTATGATTTCATTTTTTTTTTTGAGTTCCCCCCCTTCTTGGAGGTTTGTACAAGTGTCTATGGGTTTGGAAAAGTGGAATGCGTTATGCATGGTCATTATCAATTTGATACTTAACAAACCCTCTAAGAATAAACCACTTGTTTGGTAGGTGTGGGTAACTCGGGCACAGCGCATCTCTCTAGGTATTGCCGAAATCTTCTTCCTGCAAGTCTCACTGTCTCTTGAGGTGTTTGTTTAAAACTATGGATCAATGAGGAAGTGATGTGCCTTATGCCACTCTTAGAAAATTTTGTGATGAAGGCTTCTAGCAATTGTTCTATATTCCTAAATTGCATCTGGTGTAGTGGTTGAAACCACGTAAGCGCAATGCTCTTGAGAGTTAGACTCTGTCGCGATAGACACTGTCTGTCGTGGTTTTGGTCTGTCACGATAGACGTTGTCTCTCGCAATTGACACTGTTTGTCGCGATTGACGTTGTATGTCATCTATCGTGGTTTTGATTTGTCACGATAGACAGAAAATTTTGAGTGCTCTAATGGTGTGGTTTATCATGCCATGCATGAAAACTTAAAATACCAACTTTCTCTCTTTGTCAAAACAAATAGAGGTCGTCCTCTCGAGACCTGTGCAAAAACCTGTCATACCTGGCCAGCTACTGGGGATGGTGATACAACCAAATCCTACAACAAAAGCTCAAAAACACACAAAAACATATCGCACACAAGCTCTCTCTCGTTCTCTCTTACAAGTGAATGAGGGGAATGAGGTGGGGAGAGGAATATGACTAAAACACTGAAAATTTTACAAAGGTGGAGATGGAGGTGGCAAATGGTGAGGATGACGATGGTGATAATGGTGATGAAGAAAGTAAGAAAAAATGATGAAAAGTAAGGAAAATACGTATGACTCCAACATCACAACTCTACGTCTTACCATCACACGATCATCCTCGAAGCTCTCGCCGGAAACGATGCAAATTTGATGTCACTTTAGCACAATGGCAAGTACCAACGTGAGGAGATCTACCTCACAAATGTCAATCCGTGGAGACATGAGAACTAGTATGATGACTATGAGCAAGTGAATGCACAAGTGCGTGAGTGAGAAGCACACTAGCATGCATACACATACACACATGTACACACAAGGCAAGAATAAAGAGAAGAACAATGGAGTGCTTTCTATTACTCAAGAAATCTCTTTCAATCGCTCAAAACTCTCACAAGCTAACCTCAAAAATGATCTCTCTAGCTCTTTTTATAGTTTTTGGCTAGGTTTTGGCGTTGTCCAGACCTAGTGTCTGACCTAGTTAAAAATTAGGTTTCAAGGCTTATTTGAAGGCTCAAACAGAGTCTAATGAAAATTGGTATGTAAGTATTTCTACTACTCCTTAGGTTCGAGGACTCCTCAGCTTGTACAAAATGGAGTTGCAATTATCAAAAACTGGTATTTAGAAGGTTGGTGTAGTGATTAAAATCACTATTGGTTGGAAAGAATTTATGAAAAAAATGATTGGGCCTTTTCTATGCCGAATTGTACTCAACTGCTCTGTCTCCTCATTGCTTCTATGCCAACACTCCCCCCTCCCTTAAGTACTTCGCCTCTCAACCAAAGTTAAGCCCGAAGCAGGCTAGGTGGCAAGATTTCCTTGCAGAATTCAACATCGAGATCATTCATAACTTGGGGAAGCAAAATGTCATGCCCAATGCTGTAAGTAGAAGGCCCAAAGTGCAAGCAATGTCAACGATTGCCTCAAATCTGAAGGGCAAGATTAAGTTAGCTCAAGAGTGTGATACGTGAGTTCAAGAACTCATGCATGCAGTTCAAAGGAATGCTCAACTGGGCCGATACACAATCCAAGATGGCATACTCTACTGCAAAGACTGAATTTATGTCTCCGAGGACTTCAAGATATGTAAAGAGGTGCTTTGGGAGGGACATGATTGCAAAGTGGCTAGACATGGAGGTCAGCACCGCAGTTATGGGCTACTACATAAGCACTTTTACTAACCCAAAATGAAAGTTCAAGTCCAAGAGTACGTTGAAATGTGTCTGACTTGTCCGTTATGTGTGTTAAGATCGAGTCAAGCCCGTCGACCTCCTCCAATCGTTACCAATTCCGAATAGACCCTAGGGGATGATTAATATGGACTTCATAACTGAGCCCCCAACGTCCCAAGGATACACCAGCATACACCATCATTTTTGTGGTGGTCGATTACTTCACAAAGCAAGCCCATTTCATCTCAAAGAGGCCCCCTTTGAGTGCGAAGATAGTGGCCCAGCTCTTCTTTACACACACAATCAAGTATCAAAGACTTTCTTTGGCCATCATATCAGATCGAGATGGTTGATCCTTGAGTCAAGTATGGACCGAACTTTTTTGTTTGCTCGGCATGCAACTCAGATTTTCCTCAACTTATCACCCTCAAACCCCGAACGACTCAACCAAACAATCAAAAATTACATCTGCAACTATGTTCAAGCTTATTAAAATGATTGGGCCAAGCACTGACATCCTCGAATTTCATTATCATGCCTCCATCCACTCAAGCATGAAGATGACACCGTTCGAGTTAGCAACCAAAAAGGAAGTGATCAACCCACTCGCACTTACACAAGACTCCACGCTCTCAACCATGGATTGTGGGTCTTTCTTAGACCAATGGATCACAAAGTTGGAAGAAGCCAAGTCAATTCTACAAAAAAGCTAGGAACGAATTACCAAGTATGCGAACCAAAAGCTGAGACCAGCCGAAGTTTTCAATGCGGGCGACCTAGTTCTTGTCAACTCACGGAACATCACCCTGCCTCGCAACTTCACACACAAGTTCAACCCTCGCTACTATGGCCCATACAAGGTGGTAAAGCAGATCAACCTGATCACATATTGATTAGAGCTTCCAGACAACATGCAATTTCATAACGCAATCCGCGTAAGCTTACTCAAGCGCTTCAAGCTAGATTCCAAGTATGGATGCGAAGTCTTGGTACTACAAGATGGCGAGAACTAGTTCCAACCGGAGGCCATCTTGCACGATAGTCATGGACGTGAAGGCGCCGAGTTCCTCATCAAATGGCATTCTCGCAGATGCTGATTGGATCCTAGCCAATAATTCGGGCCCGGATCATCCCCTCATGCGAAAATTCTATCACACATCTTAGGCCTACTTAGGACCTTCGCCCATTGTAATGTTCCCAAACTTTTGTATCACAATAATTTGTAATCACCCAAAAATTTGTAAGTCCAGACCCACTTGTTGAGGGCAACAAGCTCAAGTTGACAGCGGATTTGATGGCCCTGTATTTCGACATTGAACTGTGTGTAACTATAAAGGTTAATAGTGCACCTAGATGCCACTTCCCCCTTATCCAAGCTCTCTTAGCCATCTCGTTATAATCTCATGCAAAAATAATCAAAATGCTTTCTTTGGCAAACAAATTGGCTTTCTATGTACGTTTTCTCTTGCACAAGCCTCAGGTCCTCTTTCTGGCCTTGGGATATTGGGGCATTCAAGGACTTCTCACCCCTCCCCCCCCCCAATTCCCCCCCCCCCCTCTCTCTCTCTCTCTCTCTCTATGCATCTATCCATCCATCCATCCATCCATCCATCCATCCATCTATGTATGTATCTATCTATCTATCTATCTATCTATCTATTTATCTATGTGCATTTGTCTCTACCTCTTGAATCTCTCTCTCGATTAGTAACTCTTCCATATAACACACATTAAACAAAAAAGTGAAGAAGACGACCTTGATGAGCAAAATATTGAATCTTCGTTATATTCTCATGCTTAAAAATCACTATATAAGAAAGGCCCATTCTCATTTATCATATGCTTTGATGAGACCAACTTTGAGAAGCAAACGAAATTTGACTCATTTTTTTAAAATGGAGGTTCAGCATGCGCTTGCGCCCTCGAGCTTTGACTTTGAAAGAACAACTGTACAAGTGAATAGGCATAATACCGATGGAACCCCCCCCCCCCCCATCCCACAAAGCAAGAATTAGACAAGATTACAATTGGTTTCAACTTGTTTAGAGTGGCCAAAGCCATTACAAATCCAGCTTGGGGATTGAACTCTCGACCTCCTCCGCAAAAGATCAAAGACTCAACCGCTAGACCAACGGGTCGTGGACAAAATATATTTTCACCGGAATATATTCCTTGCAATTTGACTCATTTTCACCAAAATATATTCCTTGCAATTTAATAACATGTGTGACTACTACTTCGTGACCCCAATGATTGAGGTTTCTCATGGTTCATGCCCAATGACATGGTAATTGGCGCTTCTCATACTCGTTGAAAGGGATGGAAAGCAATCATTTTTTAAGGGTTTCAGAATTCAAATAAGAGGTCTGAGATTTTAAGAAGTCAGATGAGAGATCGTATGATTCTGGACATGCCAGAAAATATAAGCATACCCTAACGATCTCAACTTACTGACAGCGCTGCCAATCGCAAGGCTAGTACTTGAAAGACCAAGGTCATACGTATTTAAGTACCTATAAGAAACTCATCTTTGAGAATTCAAAAGAAAGGTCATAGAATCACAACATACTGATAACGTTGCTCAATCACATGGCTAGTACCTCGAAGGCCAAATGCGTATGATTCTGAACACGTTTCAGACAATCCACCTCTAAGAATCTCAACGAACTGACAAGGTTGCCCAAACTTCTTGACTAATACCTCAAAGACCATCCCCTCCAGAGTTCTAAATCATCTTCATCCTCTTAAGAATGAAATATGAGAAGCCAATAAAACTGTGATATCATATGATATGAACTAGGATAGATAGACCATCCCTTTCTACAGATTGTGCAGCTTGTTTT
>CM035412.1:196186330-196196330 GCA_020310875.1 Ceratopteris richardii
TTGTATACCTATGCAACACAACAAGATTGGATCTCGATTTTGGTGGAGGATGTTGCAGATGTTTCCCTAGTTGGTAACCCTCTTCATGCCTTACATGTATTGGTAATAACTCTATGGGTATTTACCCAAAAGACTTCACCCATATTAGTTCGCTCCATGGTTGTGCCTATAGATAGTATATGGATATACCTAACATACTTGTCTTGTATACAATTTGATTAGGTGAGGAACCTTCCACTCTTGTAGCTTGCTCTTGGTAGTCCCTCCTTGGTAGTCCCTCACATCAGGTGAGGGTGTTGATGCATCCACGTGAGTTGCTTACTAGTTGCTACTAGACTCACAAGAAGCGTTTTGGGCCTTCTACATGGTTTTTTGTAGGGATGCAAAAGCTCTACAAAGGAAGATGAGAAAGCATGAAGATGACCTTGCACTTTGTTGTCTTCTATGCAAACAACATAGCACTATGTTGTCTTCAGATCATCCTATTTCACAACTGAAGGATGGGGTGTACCTTAAGGATAAACTGAGATTCTAAGGCATCCAAAACTAATATGAGCAAGGTGTTATCTTTCAAAAAATGTGGGCTTTGATGGATCACAAGCATAGTAAAGAGGGTGTCATATGAGTTAGATTTACATCAAGAAATCAAAGTTCTTAAATTGCATACAAGTCACTTGGAGAAGTGGCTTGTTGTGGAAGATTTGGTCGAGGTCTCAAGAGGAGATCTACATTCTAGAGTACTATATCCAAGGGTCGCAAGCGAGCTTGATTTGCCTCAAAGAGTCACACTACATGTATTGTATATGAGCTTCTTAAAAAAGTGGCTCAAGAAAAATGATCTAGTGATACTTGAGGATATTGGAAGTGGGGTGGGCCTTAATAACAATATTAATCACAAGTTTATAGGATCTTCCAAGTTCCAACACATGAACCTTAGCATACACACCTTAATACCCAAAAAGAGATAAGTAAGAGATAGAGATAGAGATAGTGAGAGATGAGTGAGAAAGAGTAGACTAAAGCTAGAATGCTTACCTACACTATTTTGATTATGAATATCAAATTACAAGGGAACTAGATACAAGAATGTGTGTGTAAAGTGACTAAGGGATATGAAGAGTATGTGTATGTGAAAATGTAGAGAATATGAACAGTTTGGAATTGTGTTACAGCAAACCCTAATTCAAAAATCAGGGTTTCAAAAACAATAAATCAAAAACTAGTGACTGACTGATATAGACTTGCTACTCACAATAAATCAACAAGGATGCTGATGGTTGGCTGATACAAACTCCTACAGAGCTTCACCAAAGGTAGAGCACATCTCCTCCAAGTGTAGAAACCTCCTTCGAGTACAGCACTCTAGCGTTGATCCTTGGATGATGCTTCGACAATGAGCCAAGGCCTTGTATACATAGCTTTAGCAAATCCAAGCAATAGAAACTCAAAAGCATGCGAAAAAACTTCTAAAAAGTAGCTATAGTAAAATTTTGCCATAGAATTTATTTTTCGCCAATTTTAGCTTTTCAGAAGTAAACGTTCGACGGTCAGCTTATTAAGTCTTTAGCTTGACAATTTTATGTGCATTTCGTGTTTAAATAAACCTATTCATTTTGGTTAATCTATCCACGATTAGAAAGATTAAGTCATGCCCTCTCTATCTCTTAGGTAATCCTGCTATAAAATCCATGGAGATACTCTCATTTCCCATTGGGAATATCCAATGGATGGAATAGATCTCCTATCCTCAATCTCTTAGCTTTATTGACATTGGATGTCCTTATGAAGTCAAGGCAAGTAAAACTAACTCTTGACAAGATCATAAGTCTTGTCAACTCATGGGTGTCCCACACTAGGTGTGTCATGACACTCATGCAATATATGTCGTCTCATCTCAAAGCCTGTACGGACACACACCTTACCTTTATACGATAAATATCCATCATGGATATTGTAGTTCTTCCACTTGAATTGTTCTTGAGTACCCGTCGATACTCCATCCTCATTGGAAGCCCATGTGTAAGGATCCCGTTTCTCTATGGCTTCCCAAATCTCGGAATATGCACGATCAAGCCTACATTTCCCTCTAATGAACTAACTCGAAATTAACCCCTGAGTGATCTTAGTAAAACACAATCCATTGTGCATACGCATAGAGCTAAGTGAATCAACCACTACATTATATTTCCTTCCTATGCCTAAGCTCATAATCAAACTCCTAAAGGGTCTCTGCCCAACAAGCTTTACGATCTTTAAAGTCTGTTTGATTAAAGAGCCACTTTATGCTTTCTTGATCAAACACTACTGTAACCTTAGCACCATGTAAGTAATGATGCCATTTCTTCAGGGTGTGGACTATTGCATACAACTCCTCATATATAGATTTTTCTTAACATGTTCTAGCTTTTTGCTATCAAAAGCTACTGATCGACCATCCTGAACTAAAACTGCTCCTATAGCAAAATCACTCGTGTAGGTCTCAACCACAAAGGATTTATTGAGATCCACTATATGTAAAAGTGAATTTGTCGCAATCTTTACCTTCCACTTTTCCATACTTTGTTTCTATTCGTCTCCCCAATGAGAGGTTTTCCCTTCCCCTTTAAAGGGTTCCATCATCAGGACATCAATTTTGGCATAGTTCTTCATGAATCTACGATAGAAATCTTACAAACTAGGAAGTTCGGAAGCTCTTCCAGGTTTTTGGGATGTGGTCATTCCGTAATAGCCCATACTTTATCAAGATCCATTTGGATTTCGTCTCGGGAGACTATATATCGAAGATATCATGATTTGGTTAAGCTTCATGGTAGTGTATACGGGACCATGGTGAGAGTCATGATAAATGACTCCACCACTCATAATTTTATTAATTACACTTTGGTCAAGAAATTGAAGAATCCCCAACCACCTAGTGCACATAAATACATTATATCTATGATGCAAAGTGAGGATAAGAAGATATGTTATACTATGGTGTCCAATTTGGAACTCCAAATACAAGGATACACATATCATATGGACTTTCAAATTATGAACATGGAGAGGACAGACCTTGTGTTAGGTAGAAAGTGGCTTTGGGGGTTGGGAGACACACTTATGCGCAACTATTTCAGAATAACACTCTTGAGTTTGTGAAGAATGGAAGTAGATTTTGTATTGAGGGAGAGAAAGAGAGATAGCTGAGCTCCCGAGGCCAAGGAACTTTAAAGAGGTACAAGCCTTCATGGGCCATTGTGGATATTATTGCATGTTCATCCACATGTGTGCAATCATAGCTAAACCTCTTTATGATTTGTTGACAAATTTTGAGTGGAATGATGAATGCAAAAATTCCTTCAATGAGCTGAAGAGACATTTGTGTTCAGCACCAATATTGACCACCCTTGATTGGAATAAACCATTCCATGTCCATGCAGATGCATCCAATTATGCAATAGGATGTGTGCTAGCACAACCCACATGTGAAGGAAATTTAGATTTGCTTATAGCATATGCTAGCAAACAACTAAACACAGTTGAACAAATCTATACAAAAACTAAAAGAGAAGGCTTAGGCATGGTATACACCGTGAGGAAGTTTAGACACTATCTACTGGGCAACAAGTTCAAGTTTTTCATTGATCATCAAGCTTCAATATATTTGGTCAACAAACCTTGCAATACAAGATACTTAAAGATGGTTCCTCTTAATAATGGAATATGACTTTGAAGTGGTCGTTAGGAAAGGTAGGATCCACCTCAGGGCAGATCAGCTTTCTCGCATCACTTCAGGAGAGTCACTGCAACGAGTGTCTAATGAACTGCCCGATGCTTATTTGTTCAATTTAGAAGTTGTTCCTAAATGGGGAAATAATTTGGTATATGTCCTAACCTTTGAACCAAAAAATAAGAATGTGAACACAAACAATGATGAGATTATAAAATCACAAACATATCAAATATTGGAAGGAATTATGTACAAACAAGATATAGAGGGTTTATGTGTACTTAAGTATCGACTTAGGGGCTTGAGGAGGAAGAGACTATACCTCAATCCCCTACAGGTGCATATAGGGGGGATTCACGCTTTAATTATCAATCCAAGAAGTATCATAACCTAGCTGAGTGTATGAGAACATGCATTCAAATGACGGTCAATGCAAATGTGAACTATCAAGGTGCAAACAAATATAAACTATCACATTCAAGCTTTCATGGTTGGCTATGGTGTCGTGACATTTAGAGCAACAACCAATAGTAAATCGAGCTTTTCTCTCAGCTGTGAACTTGAAATATAGTGAATGGCAGATTTATTTCGAAGGTCTCGAGAAGACGCATCCAATGGTGGCCTTTTCACTTGATTCTGACACTTCTACTTCAAGCTATGAGCAAAATACTGGACCGCGAGAATGACCTACCTATGCTTCAGCACTTCCTACACTTCTCACACACATTACCAATAGCAAACAAGCACTACCATGGATAGACAACACTTGAAAGCACTCTTTTCAAGTCACATACATTCATGCAAGCTCACAAGGAAGAAGATACAGAGAGGAGAAGACACAAATTCGAAATTCTGTGCTCTTCATTCTCACAATGGCAAAAAGTCTTTACAAAGAGTCACAAAATGAATTATATACTTGTGCTTTGAAAATGGTCCTTTCACACAAGAGACCGGCACTTTATTGACTAAAAGACTAATTCCCTACTAATTTACAAAGGTAATGATGCAAATATCTATGGGTATGCATCTAGAGGACTCCTCTAGTGCATTTACATCAGAAACTATATTACAAAGTGACTATGTTACAAAAATAAAGTGTCCGCATCGGAAAAATTTTGGGGCCCTTCTTTTTCTCTGTATCTCTACTCTTCTTTACTTTACAACACTCTCCCCTCTTTGTCTCTGTCGTCCCTTGATAGGCTTTGCTTCTTGTCTGTAGCTTGTTTACTTCTTTCCACCGCATGCATCACTTGGTCGGCCTTGCCTCCTTTTCAAGCTAGCATTACGTTTTAAAGGCCCTATTCTTGAATCTTCTTTCACATCCTCTGGGACTTGATGCATTTTTTAGCCTGTTCTTTTCTTTTCACCACTCGCAACCCTCGAAAATAAACTACAATTAATTTGTAGTATAATTTTCCAATCGCCTCTTTGAATCTGGGTTGCTATGTTAAGTCGGGTTGGCATGCACGCAACCCGTGGAAGGTATGAGGGTCTAGATTTTCAGCCTTCGATATGGACCTCCCGAAGGTCAAGAGGTTGAAGCACCTTCTTGGGGCACTAGATCTGTCAGATATCTTCTTGCACTTCTTCATGGATGATTGCTGGCCTTGATCCGTCCTTGCCTGTTGCTTACTTCCCACTGTTGTATGCCCATGTAGGGCTCTGTGTAGAGATGGGTGTTGTGTGCCCCTACGGGGCTTCTTGCAGAGATATGTCTTCAGATATATTCTATTTAGTGAAGCTTCTTTCTTGGTTTTCTTCGTTTTTTCCTTTTGCTTGACTCTCCTTCAACACTATCCCCTCCTGAACTCTGTCATCCCCGACAGGCTTTGGAATTTGGCGAGAGTATGTCTTATATACCTTTTGCTCTGTTTCATTAAGCAGATTGGCTTCACATATGATGACTTGCTTCCATTGTTGTGCTTTTACACCATCATGTGGTGCCTGTTGATGGTCAGCAAAGAAACTTCATTCATATGCCACAAGTTTGGCATTCAGATTAGTTGACATCTTCAAGAAAATTTCTGAGTCAATCTCAAAATATCTTGTAACAAGCGCTTCCTCAAAAGTTTTCATGTATGGACTCGGCAAAAACATAAGTCGAGAATAATATGCCATTATTGTAGGGAGACTAGGCATAGCCGATAGATAAAAGATGAGAATATTTGTGCATTGGTTAATGCCGATGAAATTCAAAAATGTATATTCTGCATGCTTAAAAACTTTGAGTATTGTGAGTATCATACTAAGGATTTTATTGGTCATCTTTATTGTGAGATTAGAGATTGCCGCATAACGGTTTAGCCAAAACTCGATGGATCTCACCATGTATTCTTCAGTCGGTAAGTAGTTAGGCGGTGGACTTGGAAGCAAAGTTGCTTATTGAGCTTACCAATGCTTTGTAAATCCAAAAATTCATGTACATCACGTCGACGTGGCGTCGGGCAAAAAAAGGATTCACCTGAAATAAATATGGTGCAACTTGCCAATGCACTTGTAATGTTGGATTCTTTTCCAAAAACTTTCTTCTCCATAATGGTTGTGCCGCTTCAAATTCTTCTTGAGTGTAAGTGAATGTATTTGTCTTGAAGTTCAGTTGGTCATCTGGATCTTTTTGTGTAATCTACCTTATATAACAATGTGTCTGCTCTTTCAACAGCCCATAAGGTATGTGGAACGACTTGATGACCTGTTTCAAGTCTTTGCCTTTGATTTTTGCTTCTTTCATTACTTTGACTACTTCGTTTTCAATTTTTTTTGTCAACCGGGACACTAATAGTGCCCATTCCTTCTTACTTATTTGTGCAGTATACGGCATTGGATGATCATCACTAGGTTCCGCCGTCTGCTCTCTTATTGGTGAATGATAGATCGGGGGAGATAGAGGACATACCTCTACCTCATCAGTAGGATTCCCTTGTTGTGGCTCTGTTGGTGTCTCGATTGTTGCCTGTTGTTTTATTTGAGCTTCTAATTATGCAATGAGTTCTTCCTTTTCTTTGATTTCATTGTGGGCCTTTGTTAGTGCTTATTCGGCCATCAAAAGGTCATTTTTGATGATGGCTATCTGGTCCGCATCTTCATTATATACCACAAGAAGTTTGTCTTCAGCTGATTTCCATCGATGTTTGAGTTCATTAGTGTCATGCATATACTTCCTTTCCCATTCATCTCTGATTGTTTGCTCTTGTTTCAACTGAGCTTCATACTTCACAATCTGGTCTTCTAATGCTTTTGTGTCTCTTGCGGTTGTTTCTCGTGCTTCTATAGGTTGGTTGCACAATATGGCATTCATAAGTTTTTTATTTCTATTTCATAAATTGTCTGTTTCTTCCATGTATACCTTGATCTGAGTTTCAAGTAGCTTACTTATAGCATTCATTCTTGCCTTCTTCGCTTCACTAGCTTCATATTTTCTTTGTAGCTCTATGAGTTGATCTTGGATCTTTTGGTTCTCCTGTGTTAGTGTGGTGCATTGTTCCATGGCTTCTTTAACTTTTGATTCCTTGGCTTAGAGTGCCTGTTGAACTTGAATTAATTGCGCAGACAAGTTTTCACTCATCACGTGGAATTGGCTTCTCTCGCTCATAGCCTTGTCATAGTTTGCATCCATTTCAAGCATTTGTTGTTGCATATCCATCGCCGTTTGTATCATTTGCATCACTACTAGCTTTAATTGAGCTACATCCACGTTTAACCATGTTTTAGGTATACTAGGTTCTTTACATGTGGTAACATCTTTTCCTTGTGCCACATGTAGTCTTGTTTGGTGTGGATGCCAAATAAGTAGCTGTATCGTTGGCTCAACCTCTTGAATTACTCCCTTCCCTTGTGACGTATCATCGAGAATTTCAATCAGAGTTTTTGTTGGAGTTTGTTGCGATAGCACCTCTTTTTCGAGGTTCCTTTGCAACTCATCCTTGATGGGTGGTACCACATTTGTTTCTAGTGTAGATGCTTCTTTTACACTGATCTTGGATTTTGTATTCAATTGGATGATGTGCCTTTCTTCAGATGGTGCTTCCTGATTTTGTACTTGTGGGTTTTGATTGTCGGGGGTGGTTTGGATTTGATGAATCTCCATCCATTCTTCATCATTCATCTCTGTCCTTATATTTGTGTCCAATGTGTCATGTTCATGAATAGATTCCTCATTAGAACTTGAGTCATCAAGCCCCAATTCCTTGTATCGGGCGTCTTGTGATGGGTTGTGTTCTTTTTTACCCTTTTTTTGCAAATGTCTGGATTGTCTGTATTGATGTCCTTGAACGGTAAGATTTATTTGACCTCACATGTAAGTATGTATTTCTTCTAAAGCCGCTGATAGATCCCTTTGTGTTATAGGAGGTTGAGTTAACGAGACCCTTGGTAATAGATGTGTTCGCTTTGATTGTGGGGTTTCCTGTGCTTCTTCTTCTCTAACCCGCTTGGCTCCACGCATTGTAGTTTTCAAACTTGTTCCCACTTCCTCTCTAGATATGGATGATTTCTTCTTCTTTGGAATTGTTGTAGACTTCACATATCTCGCCATTTCAATAGAGGTAAGCATTAATCATAGGCATTCCTTCATTTCTAGTGCTTCATAGATCAATAACGTCAAGGTAGAGCTTCCATTCAAAAATTTCTTATGGTCCCATTTCTTCTTTGCTTTGAATGAACGTTCCTGTATGTATGGCGTAAAGTTAATTTGGTTCCCGATTTGCCTCATAGCATGAGATAGCAATCGAACTACAATCTTTTGAGGTGTTGTATATTTGTTCATGCTTAGGAAACAGAAATGTTGATGCACCACACAGACTGATTCTTCAATATCTGTCTTGTTGATTTCCATAAAAGTCTTCTTTTTAGCATCGTGACATTCATGTTTGAGATTTGTCAGTTTGTCTTGATTCCATCCAAAAGCTTTTTTGATGAGCTCATGCATAAATCAAACATGTTTTCATTCTCCAGTTTTATTCAGAACTGTAGCTTTTGGTACTGAGGGCATATTCACTACTGCTTGTAGAGTGTTCATTACCTGAGTACATCGTTGAAAATCTGGTAAATAAATTGGAAGTTGTAAAAACACGTCAATTCCTACCCTTGTCCATACTTTCGTAATGCTTGGTAATCCATGTTTTAGAGTTTGAAAATCCTGCGATACCAATAGAAACTGATGGTCTCTATCCATAATTTTAATTGTGGCCAAAAAGATGAGGTCTACCATCGCTTGGTCTTCGCGGAACCAATGACCTCTTGCCTTCGTAATTGATTCCAAAGGAAGAAGCAGGAACTCTTCCTCTTGTGTAGCTTCTGAATCAGGTGATGCCATCTGCACTTAAAGCACACCACAATCAGTGTAAAAGTGGTTGCATGACATATTTCCAACAAATCTCCATGAATCAAATAGTTCTCCGAGTGACTTGTGTTGTCCTTCCCCCGTGGGTGTGAGAAAGGTAGTACCTAGGATTTTTTTTCCATTTATATATTTTCTTTCTCTTATTTTTTTATTGAAAGAAAACAAAAATGTTAGTGAGTAGCTGAAGCTTAATTATTTTCCTTAAGGTTATTGTACTAGTGCTCTCCTATTCCCTTGAAGGGGAATGTGAATCACTAATAAGTAGATGAAGAATTATGTGGAAAATGCATGGCCTCGTAATGTGGCCCTATTATGCATGTTTGAGGTGTATGGAACTCAAGATGTGTGTAAGAAGAAGTTACTGGTGGTTTTGTAGATGACGATCGCGATTTGGGTATCCAAGTCAACTTTATTTTGTTGTTCTTGACTACATCTTTGTCTCCTGTTGTGCTTTGTGTAGCTGTCGTTTTGTGATTCTTCTTTGCTAGCCATTCATATATTTGAGTTGCTTTCGTTGAGTACTTTTGTTTCTGCAATTTCGAGTCGTCGCGTCTTTCTTGTTCCTTTGACTTTATTTTGGATGGATCATTCTTTCATACTAGTGTTTTCAATTTAGTTTTCTTCATTGGCACAGTTGATTTGGGAATCCATATTTGCATTGTAAAGGGTTGAGCAGTAATCAGTTTCTTTGGGATCCATAATTGGACAATCTTCTGTAGACCTCAGGATCCAGCCTGGCATGAAGTCTTGACTTGTTGTTGGTTCCCTTGTAGGTGATGGCTTTGTTTTTGGTGATATGTTGCTACTTGATCTTTCCAAATCCATGCTTGTATGGTTTGTTGAATGGGATATATTCTAATGTGGACAGGTTTGGGTTGATTACTCTGACTAGTAGCTCTTGTGCTCAATTCCTCATTAGGGCTCTCCATGGAAACGATGTTAGTAGAAAGGTC
>CM035412.1:196203830-196208830 GCA_020310875.1 Ceratopteris richardii
TATCTATCTATCTATCTATCTATCTATCTATCTATCTATCTATCTATCTATCTATCTATCTATCTATCTATCTATCTATCTATCTATCTATCTATCTATCTATCTATCTATCTATCTATCTGTTGAGAGTGATGGATGGATGCACTCAGGAAATCAGTTGGTGCTGCAAAACCTGCATCACACCTGCCCTCTTTTCTCTTTAGATATGCTCAATACACAAGCTTAGCTTCCAAATGACATAAAGAAACCATATATGTACTTTGGAAAAAGTTTGGGTAATGATCAAACCAAAACAGATAACTTGGTACTTCAACAATCAAGCAAAACCTTCTATTCCTGTAGTGATACCTGCTCAGACTTTTACTCAGTGTGTCCAGCACACTTAAAATTGGAACAATTCCTTTTGGGAGTATCAATATACCTTAGTAAGCTACCAATCACAAGTGGAATCACTTCAATTGATAAACTATGCACTGAGAAATAAGTTTAGCAAAATTATAATCACCCCCGACTTTTCAGGAACTCTGCAGACAAATACCAGTGTGCACTTCGACTCGATTTTCTCCCAAATGGCTGAATGGAATCCTTTGAGATTTTGTAGGCTTGTAGTAGACTTTGAGCTGGTTCCAATGAGCTATAGATCTCTTGATTTGGTTCAGTAGATCGAGAGATATGCCCTGATGAAGTTGACAGACTTGGGATAGGTGACTCAGACAAAACAGAGATGATGAATGTATACTTCTATTGATATATGTGTTTGTACAATCTCATTAGCTTGCCAAGCACAGCTAAATGAGGTATTGTGGTGTTGGCTATGAAGTAACCTTCACACACAATGAGTTACAATAAAGATATGCCTCGGGGAGTGAGCTAGAGTGAGAGTGCAACACGCGATTTTTTTTTCTTCAACTTTTATAGGAGTTTGTTCTTCATTTGAATTTGAAATTCAAACTTAGGCTCCCTTGAATCTCTCCTCTAAAAGTAGGGAGATATTCTCTCCATCTCAACATTCAAATTTCCACGACTAATAAGGTAGGTGGATGACTTAAAGTGATTACAAACAAAGGACAAGTCACTTAGACTTTTACAAGGGGTAAAGAGGTAAAAACATATAAGCATATGTTCATATGAGTCTTGCTTTAAATGAAGTCTTGATAATCCTTTATCCATGCTAATCTTCATAAGTCCAAGGTTCCAAGCCAATGTGTGTAGGCTTGTCTTGCACCAACAGCTCCCCCTCAAGCCAAACACTTTGGCTTAAGTCTTCTCTTTCATTCTTCAATTACTTCCTGCAATCCAATCATAGTTTTGAATCTGCATAACTTGTTTCCATCCAATGCCTTTGTAAGTAAATCTACACATTGCATATTAGTAGATACATAGGTCAATTGTATATCTTTACTTAGCAATTTCTCTCTCACATAGTGGTAATGAACCTCTATGTGTTTAGTTCTGGCATGATAGATTGGATTTGCTGCAAGGTGAAGAGAACTAGTGTTGTCTCCAAATATGATAGGTGGTCTTGTGAGTAGACCTAACTCTGTATATAGAAGCTTCAACCAGATAGCTTCTTGAGTAGCATTTGCAAGCCCTCTATACTCTGCTTCAGTGGATGACAATGCCACTGTAGGTTGCTTCTTAGCTGACCAAGAGATAGGTTTATCTCCTGCAAAACAAATATAACCTGAGGTGCTCCTCCTATCATCCTTGCATCCTGCCCAATCTGCATCTGAGTAAACCTTAATATCAATATCTGATGTATAAGGAAAATACAAACCATGACTTTGAGTTCCCTTCAAATACTTCAAGATCTTCTTTGCTGCCTCTAGGTGAGGTACCCTAGGTTTGTGCATGAATTGACTAAGCACACTTACTCCATATGCTATGTCAATTCTTGTCAAGGTAGCATAGTTTAAGCTACCCACCATACTTTGGTATCCTGTAATGTCTTTGATTTCTTCTCCTTCATGAGCACTTAGCTTTTGGTTAACCTCCATTGGAGTAGTAGATACCTTGGCATCCTGCAAACCAAACTTCTTGACCATATCCTGTACATACTTCTTTTGAGTGATGTAGATACCTGAATTTGTATAGATCAATTCAAGACCTAGGAAATATTTTAGTAATCCAAGATCACTAATCTTGAATTCTTTCATCATCTGTCCTTTGATGTGTCTAATCCCATTGACATCATTACCTGTAATGATGATGTCATCAACATAAACACATAAGTAGATTACCTCTGTACTACTTCTCTTTATGAATAGAGAAGTGTCTGCTTTGCTCATCACAAATCCTTGGTCTTGGAGGTAGGTGGTCAATCTGTAATTCCATGCTCTAGGTGCCTGCTTCAAACCATACAGAGCCTTCTTCAATTTACAAACATAATGTACCTTTTTTGGATCTTCATAGCCAGGTGGTTGTGACATGTAGACTTCTTCAGATATCCATCCATTCAAGAATGCATTCTTCACATCCAATTGGTACATGTTCCAATTCTTGGATGCAGCTACACTCACCAAAACTCTGATAGTTGGCATCTTGGCCACAGGAGAAAATGTCTCCTCATAATCAATGCCTTGGGTTTGTGCAAAACCCTTGGCTACCAACCTAGCTTTATATCTGTTAATTGTTCCATCTGAATTCTTCTTTAATTTGTATATCCATCTGGATCCAATTACCTTCATAGAATCTTTCTTGGGTACCAAGTCCCAAGTATCACTTTCTTTGAGAGCTTCTATCTCCTCATCCATGGCTTCTCTCCATTCTGGCTTTGTAATTGCTTCTTCATAGGTACCTGGTTCTTCATTCAACAAGTCTTTTGCAAGATATACAGAATGTTTAGTTACAAGTGATGTGTCATACCCAAACCTGATAGGCTTCTTCTTCTCTCTCTGAGATCTTCTCATTGCTTGAGTAGAAGTTTCTGGCTTATCCTCTAGTTGCTTCATCTTCATCTTCCCTTTGGACTTCCAAGCTTTGAACTCTTCAAGGTTTATTGTATCATCATCTGAGCTTGAATCTTCTTGCTGAGTTGGCTCTTCTTTGGTAAGCTTTGGAAAATCTTCCTCCATGTCATAGGGTAGACTCACTTTCCTGCATTCATTCTCATACCATGAGTCATTCTCATCAAATATGACATCTCTGCTTACTTTGAACCCTTTGTTTGTGGGGTTGTAGAATCTGTATCCCTTTTGGTTCAAATCATAACCAATGAAGATACATTTCTCAGCCTTGGGGTCTAGCTTTCCTCTTACCTGTGAGGGAATGTGCACATATGCTATACAACCAAAGATTTTGCAATGATCCAGAGAGGGTCTCTTACCATGCCAAGCTTCATATGGAGTCATGCCATCAAGTGATTTGGATGGCAACCTATTGATGAGATAAGTGGCAGTGGACACACTCTCTGCCCATAGGTAATTTGGCAACTTTTTTTCATTGAGCATAGACCTAGCTGTTTCCACTATAAGTCTATTCCTTCTTTCTGCTACCCCATTTTGTTCAGGTGAGTACCTTGTAGTGATCTCCCTTTTGATGCCTCTTTCCTGCAAGAAGTCTTCAAACTCATTTGAGAAGTACTCTCCTCCACCATCTGATCTTAGCCTCTTCAAGCTTCTACCTGTTTGATTCTCAACAAGTGCAAGGTACCTCTTGAAACAATTAAATACTTCATCTTTATGCTTCATAAAGTATAAAATGGTCCACCTGCTATAGTCATCAATGAAGGACACATAATACCTTGAACCAGAAATGGAAGGGTCCTTACTAGGTCCCCAAACATCTGTGTGTACCAAGTCTAGGTAGTCTTCATGCATGAAACCTTTCCTTGAGTAGGGTAATCTGTGAGACTTACCAAATTGACATGATCCACATTTGTAAATCATGTGTTGCTTGGATACATTAGGTATCCCAAGCACACATTGATCCCTGCACATTTGCTTAAGAGTCCTTTCACCTATGTGCCCTAATCTCTTATGCCATATCTCTAGCTCTGAAAGTGTCTGATCCTTGTAATTATACAAAGCAATGTTTTTTGTATCTTCTAGCTCAAATGTAAATAATCTACCTGATTTCTCCCCTTTGGCTATCCTTCTGAATCCTTGTTTTGGGTCCTCCACATATGCTCCATGTTGTGTGAATCTGACCTGCAAACCTTTCTCCACAATCTGACCAACACTCATTAAATTCTTAGTTATTGTTGGTACATAGAGTACTCTGCTTAGTAGGTTCTGATTACCATCACATGTCTTCACATTTCCAATTTTGACAACAGAGTGTTTAGTGTCATCACTTGTTTGTACCTGATGTTTGCCCTTGGGCTCTTCCAAATCAGAAAGTAGTGCCACATTGCCAGCTACATGGTTAGAACATCCTGAGTCAATGTAAAATAAATGATCATCATTTGTACCTATCTTGGAGGTCATGTTCATGATCAATAAGGAGTCATCCTGCTCCTCTGTGTAGTTGTTGTAGTCTCTTCTATTTCTGAATCCACCTTGGTAGCTTCCATTGTGGTTGTTGTTGTAGTTGTTGTATTGGTTGTTGTACCCATTGTAGCTTTGATGTTGGTTGAATCTGCCTCTTCCTTGAGAGTATCCACCTCTTGAGTAGCCTCTTCCTCTCTGATTTTTGTAGTTCTTGTAGCATTCATCTGTGGTATGATTGGACAATCCACAGATGTTGCAAGGTGATGAGTTGTAGGGTCTCCCCCTACCTGACTTACCTCCTCTGCCTCTTCCTCTAGATGACCTACCTCTCCCTGCATAATTGGCTTGAGAGGTAGATCCTTCTTCATCCTGTTTCTTCTTGCCTTTATCTTTAACTTTCTTATCAGTATAGAGAGCAGAGGGGTTATTACCTTTTGATTGATCTCCAGCTTTGGTAAACTTTGCTTCATGTGTAAATAGTTGGCCCATAAGTGTTGTGAGATCAGGGGTATGCATGTCCATGTAGAGGTCCATTGCAGTGGTGAAACTTTCCCACTTGTCATCTGCCTT
>CM035412.1:196216330-196220711 GCA_020310875.1 Ceratopteris richardii
CTTCTACACAAACATGTGTTGATTATCAGAGAAGATGTGTACAAAATGGCTTGGCCTAATTTTGCTCACAGCCATGGAAAACTCTCTCAGACTCAGAAGTTTTCTCTCACCATCTCTCTCAGAAATTACACGACTTTTCTCTACTCACTCAGATTACAAAAATGAGTTCTCTCATACATGTTTATGACTCAAATTAACTTATATACCTATGGTTTACATTCTTCTAGACTTGAACTCGTAAGTTCTAAAGATCAAATACAAATCTAGACTCTAATTTTGCACTAATTTACAATAGTGAAATTGTCCCTTCACTTAGGCTTGATTTTCTGTAGGTCTTTTCTTCACTTCTCCTTTCCTCCATCATATGTCTTCATATGTCTTCATATGTCTTCATATATCTATGCCTAATTAGTGAGTGAAGCCCCAACAGCTCCCCCTCAATCACTAATTAGCATGCTTTGACTTCTTCACATAATCTTCTTCTCTTTTATTCCTGCCATCTCCTTGAACTTACTTGTCTTCACTCCATCCAAGCTTTTTGTCATAATATCTGCAATCTGATCTTTTGTAGAAGTGTACACCACTTCAATCTCTTTCTCCATTACCTTTTCTCTGAGAAAATGATACTGTATCTCTATGTGCTTTGTCCTTGCATGAAATACAGGATTTGCTGCAAGATATAATGAGCTCATGTTATCTCCATGAATGATGGGTATACCTTGATCAATTCCCAAGCTTTTGAATAATGTCTGCATCCATATGACTTCCTTTGCTGCTTCCACAAGTCCTTTGTATTCAGCTTCTGTTGATGATAAGGCCACTGTGTGTTGTTTCTTTGAACACCAACTCACAAGCTTATCTCCAATATATATCATATAACCATGGGTAGATCTTCTGTCATCTTGACTTCCTGCCCAATCTGAATCACTATAGGCTCTCAATCTTATATCTGATGTAAAAGGATAATACAATCCTTCTTTCAAAGTCCCTTTGATATATCTAAGGACTCTTTGACCTGCAATCCAATGTGGATCTTTTGGACAATGCATGAATTGAGAAAGAACACCAACTGCATAACTAAGATCAGGCCTTGTTAGAGTTGCATAAATCAAACTTCCCACTAAAGATTGATACTTCCTCATGTCTTTGAACTCTGCACCATCATATCTACTGAGTTTGTGATTGACTTCTAATGGTGTAGATGCCTCTCTGCAATTCTCCATGTTAAACTTCTTTAGAAGATTCAAGAGATACCTTTCTTGTGATACATATATGCCATGTTCTGCATAAGTGATTTCCATTCCAAGAAAATATGACAATTTTCCTAGATCACTTATCTTGAATTCCTTCTCAAGTAGCTTCTTCACCTCCTTGATTCCTTCATTTGAGGTACCTGTAATTATAATGTCATCTACATATATACAAATGTAGATCATACCTTCATCTGTTCTTTTGATAAGTAAACTTGCATCTGCCTTTGAACTTTGATATCCAAGATCATTAAGATACTTTACAAGTCTATAATTCCAAGCTCTTGGAGCTTGCTTCAAACCATAAAGAGCTCTTCTCAACCTGCAAACATAATTTGGAAACTTATGATCTGCAAACCCTTGAGGTTGCTCCATGTAAACCTCATCTGATATATATCCATTCAAAAATGCATTCTTAATGTCCAATTGACTCAATGTCCATCCTTTTGATGCTGCAATGGCAATGATTGTCCTTATGGTTGACATCTTTGCTACAGGACTGAATGTCTCATCATAATCTATGCCAAATGTTTGAGCATAGCCTTTAACCACCAATCTGGCTTTGTATCTGGCTATAGTTCCATCTGCATGCTTCTTAACTTTGTAAACCCATTTATTTCCAATCACTTTCTTACCATTAAGCTTTGGGACAAGTTCCCAAGTTTTGTTCTCTTCAAGAGCATCAAATTCTTCCTTCATTGCTACTTCCCATTGTCTTTTACCCTTTGCTTCATCATAGCTTTGAGGTTCTTCATCTTCCTTAACCATGTAAGCATAATTTTTCTGAGTCAAGTAAGAAGTGTCATATGAATACCTTGTAGGTTGCTTCCTCATTCTGGTTGACCTTCTTGGTTCACACTCTTCATGTATATCTGGATGTACTTCTTCATCAAATATTGGTCCATCTTCATTCCTTCTATATGATCCAACTCTTGATGTGCTTGCTTGCATATATTCTTCATCTCCATCTATCTGCATATGTGACTTACCTCTTGCACTCCTTCTTATCTCTTCTTCAAATGTTTCAAGGTCACATCTTTTATCTGCATACCAACTCTTCTGTTCATCAAAAGTCACATCTCTGGAAACAATAAAATGTTTAGTTAAAGGACTCCATAGTCTATAACCCATTTGCTTTTCATCATACCCAATGAACACATATTTTTCTGCCTTTGGTTCAAGCTTATGTCTGAGTTGTGATGGCACATAAGCATAGGCAATTGACCCAAACACTTTACAATGGTCAAGTGTTGGTTTCTTACCCCACCAAGCTTCATAAGGGGTCATACCATTCAAAGCTCCACATGGTAACCTATTCACAAGGTATGTGGCTGTATTTACAGCCTCAGCCCAAAGATAATTAGGGCAATTCTTTTCTTTTAACATTGCTCTTGCAAATTCAACCAATGTTCTATTCCTCCTTTCTGCCACCCCATTATGTTGAGGTGTATACCTGCAAGTTATCTCTCTCTTGATACCTGCATTCCAAAGGTAGTCATTAAACTCTTGGGAGAAGTATTCTCCCCCTCCATCAGACCTTAGCCTCTTGAGTTTGTGACCTGTAACTCTTTCTGCATAAGCATGAAAATGTTTGAAGGCTCCAAAAACTTCTGACCTTTCCTTTAGAACATAAAGGGTTATCCACCTTGTAGCATCATCAATAAACAAAACATAATACCTAGATCCATTTATTGAACCTTCTTTTGTTGGCCCCCATACATCTGTATGTATGAGTTCAAGCAAACCATCATGCTTGAAACCTTTCTTCTGAAATGGTTGTCTATGAGCTTTTCCCATCTGACAAGCTTCACACTTGTATATCATATGTTGATTCTTTACATTTGGTAGTCCCAATACAGATTGGTTCTCCACCATAGTTTTGATTCCTCTTTCATTGAAATGTCCCAATCTTTTATGCCAAAGATCTAGCTCTGTAATTACTTCATCACCATGTGTGATTAGGGCTTGACCAACATTTCCTTGTACTTTGAGAGTAAAAAGTCTACCTTCCTTCTTACCACAAACAATGGGTTTGTATGCATCCTCTGGATCTTCAACAAATACCCCTTCATTTGTAAATCTGACTTGAAAACCTTTTTCCACTATTTGTCCAACACTAATTAGATTCTTTGGTATTGTTGGAACATACAAAACATTTGTTAATAAATCAGCTCCACTCCTGCACTTCACTTTTCCAATTGAATGCACATTATGTTTTGTATTATCACCTGTTTGTACTGTATGACTTGAATTGCCTTCTTCCAATTCTGACAATAATTCTATATTACCTGATAAATGATTTGAACAACCAGAGTCAATATAAAATACCTTGAGATCCTCCTTCTCTGATGAACTAATTGAATTCATCATCAATGTTGTATGGTTGTCATTCTGTGTATCATTTGCATAATTGTAATATGTGGTGTTGTATGATTGGTTCTGATTCCAATTTCTTCCACCACCTCTACCAAAATTTCCTCTTGAATTATGTCTTCCTCTTTGAAATTGATTCTGAAACCTTCCACCTCTTCCTCTGCCATTGTTATTCTGATTTTGACTTGCTCCTTGTTGATTATGCCAACAATCATATGCTAGATGATTGCTCAATCCACAAATCCAACATGTCTTCTTATTATTGTTCTGATTACCTCTACCTCTTCCATTTCCTCGACCTTTACCTCTGCCAAAACCTCTTCCTCTTGCATAATTTGCTTGAGTTGTTGACTCTTCTTCATCCTTTGCTTTGCCTTTGTCTCCTTTCTTTTTGTTCTTCACATACATTGCAGAACTTTGACCTTTGTCTCCATCTGACTTCAAGTCTTGCTCAAATGTGAGCATCAATCCAAGTAATTGATTTAATTCTGGCACATAATGATTTAATGAGAGTTCTGTTGAAAGTACAAAGGGCTTCCACCTCTCATCACCTCTTAATCCTGCAAGTAATTGAGCTATCAACCTATGATCTTCAATATCCTCATCAATAGATCCAAGGCTATCTGCCAAGTCCTTCATCTTAGTGACATAATCACTAATGCTCTGATTTTGCTTTTTCTTGAATGTGGTGAACTCTGACCATAAGCTAGCTTTCCTAGCTTTAGTAGTGTTTTGGAAGTGGTCTTCCAAAGCATTCC